>JASCZW010008806.1:0-47353 GCA_034211315.2 Aedes japonicus | reverse complement strand
CAGTAGAATTAAAGTATCTCTGGAAACCCATCTAAATAACGGTGGGATTTTTGAACCGTACAACCGAAGTTGCAAGAGCTAAGTATCGTGTACATATAATCAAGGTATCCTTGTACCAGGTACATTTGTACCAGAAATCACGAATCGCTAGTGTACTAGAACATTAGCGATTCGTAATTTCTTTGGTACTCTGAATTTTTTTTTTCTGAATTAACTTCATTTTATTTTGTTGTGTTACATGCACATTTTTGAAGTGATTCAGCTAACTTTTCATGAATCCTAGATGGTTTGAGCTGTTTAGTGGAATACCTGTTACTAAAAATTAGAAGAAAAATTAGTATCTTCCATTTAATTCCAACTACCTTTGCTTATCTTCGACAGATACGCGTATTTCGTCTACAATGTGCAGACTTCTTCAGTGTCTCGTACTAATAACTCGACTGACGTAAACACTCAAACCCTCTAGGATTCACTCCAGTCGATTTATTAGTACGAGACACTGCCCAAGCAACATTTCTGGTTTTATCATGGTTTTATAGCACTCTTGAAGTCTAATTCATGCTCTTCAGAACCCTAATAAAACCAAAATTGTTACTTGGGTGAAGAAGTCTGCACACTGTAGAAGAAATACTCGTATCTGTCCAAATAAGCAAAGATTGTTGGAATTAAATGGAAAATACTAATATTTCTTCTCATTTCTAGTTAGTTTTTAATCTTTTGGTGGCAATTTTACTTTTCAATGTAGGGTATGTGTCCCTTAGTTCAGACTAATTTGCAAAGATCGATTACATGTTTTATTATAATTCATAAAGTTTTTGAGATGTAATCGGTATTAAGCTAGTTGTACACTTCACTATTATTGTTATGTTTGTATTCTCTGTACGTGGATTATGATGTAGAAAACAATGTTCGCTCATCACCATGAGACTCCCAGAGTGGACCGAAAATTTCCCAACCGTTTTCTTGTTAAATAATTGTCCCAAGTAACCATAAGCATTAAGCTTTAGCTCGATAGTAGCACTATATCAGCATAAATGTTGCTTAAAAGTTATATATTAGCATATGCTAGGGATGCAAGCTTCATATTAGCAGCACAAATGCATTCATGCTCCAACCAAAACTGAGCATTATCGCCAGCATTATATGCGCATAAAAGGCTGTTTTAATGCATAAAAGCATTTATCATGTTCACAGCATACATGCTTTATATCTGCATTTAGTGCTAATATAGGGCTATCAAATAATGCTTAGAACTTGTTTACATAAGCATTGAAAAGTAAATTGGAGTCAACAAAAATCTGTATCGACGAGAATAAGTGGAAAAACAACTTTGAAAAGTGGAAGTTATAGACGTAAAGTTAAATTGTATCGAAACTACGATCATTCTAAACTTAACACACATATTGATGATTTGGTTCCAGAAACAACGATTAGCCATTAGCCAGTTCTGCGCCTTCAAATTCGTTCGTAGATACGGAGATGAAAGCTATAACAATTCTGGATCCACTTATAGCCAGGCACAGGCAGCACAGACAGCGGTCCAACCATGCATGATGATACCTTGGTTCAAGACGCAGTACAGGATATTTTCGCAGTATATTGAATTTACAAAATATTACTTCACCCGTTCATAAGCCCGTATTAACCCGTTCATTACTAATAATATGAATTTACACTAAAGGGTGTATTCGATAAAAATGGCACACACATATATACTCATCAAAATTAAACTGATTATCGGATTTTCTTGAAATTTTCAGGGAATGAAGAACTACTAATGAGTTTTGATTTACAACATTTGTTTTATTCAATTTCATCTCCCATCCCGAATGCCCGCACCTTCCTTTTCACTCCACCCATCAAATTTTGTACAACCGATTTTCCCAGTGTTTTTGTTGTTTTTACCCAATTTTTTTTCAATTCTAGCTCTGTTTTTATAGTTTTGGGATGTTTGCGAAGTTCCGTTTTCATAATTGCCCAGAATTTTTCAATTGGACGAAGTTCCGGTGAATTTGGTGGGTTCATATCCTTTGGCACAAAATTGACTCCGTTGGCTCGGTACCACTCCAATACGTTTCGAGCGTAGTGGCAGGATGCTAGATCAGGCCAAAACAGAGTTGATCCTTTGTGCTTCTTAATGAATGGCAAGAGACGCTTCTTAAGGCACTCTTCCGTGTAGATCGCACCGTTTATTGTTCCGGAAGTGATGAAGGGAGCACTTATTTCACCACATCCGCAAATCACCTGCCAGATTAGAAACTTCTTTGCAAATTTCGACTTGGCAACGAAATATTCTTGCCCAGGAAGTTGACGGAAGTCGGCCTTGACGTATGTTTCGTCATCCATCACGATGCAACCGGATTTGGTGAGCAGCTTCGTGTAAAGTTTCCGGGCGCGGGTTTTCGCAGTGATGTTTTGTTTTTCATTCCGGTTTGGGGCTTTTTGCACTTTGTAAACATGTAACCTAGCACGCTTCATGGTTTTCTGCACAAAACCGACTGACACCTTAGACTTTTTAGCGACATCTCGAATTGCATTTTTGGACGGTTCTTGTTGTACGATTTTCCTGGCCATTTTACTGTCGATTGGACCACTTTTACGACCACTCCTTTCCTTTCTTTGGACACTCAGACGCTCCTTGAAGGTTCTTATTACACGAGACACAGTTGTATTTGCAATTCCAAGCCTTTTAGCAATCCACCGGTGGGACGCCCCTGGATTTTGATTGTGAGTGCACAAAATTTTCTCACGGACAATTTCTTGTATCGATGACATGACTGGAACTACTGAATGTACAACTATGAAACTTGGCAGATGTAAATAATACACTATGGATAAGATCTACTCAAATTTCTAGGTTTTTTACTCATACGATTCAAAAGTTACAGAAGATTTTCTGTGTGCCATTTTTATCGAATACACCCTTTAAGTGGTTAATTTATAGCTTATTATTGCATGCATTATCCTACTTTATTTTGCTAATACCATCAATAAGAAGAAGCAAAAACAGAAACAGTTCTTAAAATAAATCGGAAATAGACAGTTGATAAATGCAGCATAATAGCATTTCCAGAGCCAAAAAACGGGCTATCAAAACTGACAGTTATGTTGAGGTGCATTAATATAGCATTACTAATGCTATTTACGAGCTGTTCCTTCTGCACGATATAAGCACGTTATTTCGCCTTTCTTAGCATTATATTAGCATTATATCTGAATATAGAGCTTCAAGACATTTAAGTGCTACTTTATATGCAGATATAATGCTGATATAATGCCACCTTTAGTGCTTAATGGTTACTTAGGGCTTTTTCACCTGTGTGAACTGCCCAAGTAACCATTAAGCACTAAACGTGGCATTATATTAGCATTATATCTGCATATAAAGCAGCACTTAAATGCCTTGAAGCTCTTTATTCAGATATAATGCTAATATAATGCTAAGAAAGGCGAAATAACGAGCTTATATAATGCAGAAGTTACAGCTCGTAAATAGCATTAGTAATGCTATATTAATGCACCTCAACATAACTATCAGTTTTGATAGCCCGTTTTTGGCACTGCTAATGCTATTATTCTGCATTTATCTGCTCTCTGTTTCCGATTTATTTAAAGCACTATTTCTTCTATTCTTATTGATAGTATCAGCCAAAAAAAATGCAATATTCAGTTATTAGCAAACCGCTCAGCTTAAATTCATATTTTTAGTATTGAGTGTATTAAAATGAGGAAAGTAATATTTTGTAAATTTAAATTCTTCTTAAACCAAGGTATAACCATGCATGGTTAGCTCGCTGCCTTTGCTGCCTGTGCCTGGCTATGAGCTGTTCCAGCATTGCTAGAACTTTCATTTTCGGATTCTACGAACGAATTTGAAGGCGTAGAACTAACTGGCTGATGGAGATTTAGCAGATTCTGGAACCAAATTTAGGTTTTTTTTTTCCCCTCTTAGGGCAAATCTGAAATTGAAAGACTCTCTTTGATTACTTTCTCTTTCATTCATATTCCATTGAGCTTTACAATTTTCATTCTACTATTTGTAGAGTATGCTAGCCAGCACTGTTGTGTTTCTATCTGTACTAAAAAATCCCTCAAAAGTTTTATAATGGCGCTGTAATAGATGCAAAAGACCGAGATGGGTGAGAGTCATTGTTAGATTCGCTCTGTTGAAAAAAAAAATCCTAGAAATCTTCAATATGATCAGGTTTGTAATGTTAAGAAGTATCGTAGTTTTGATACAATTTCACTTTACGTTTATAATTTCCACTGTTTAAAGTTTTTTTCCACTTATTCTCTCCAATACTGGTTTTTGTTGACTCCAAATTACTTTTCAATGCCTGTGTAAACAAATTCTAAGCATTATATGATAGCCTTATATTAGCACTAAATGCAGTGAAAATGATAAATACTTGTATGCATTATAACAGCCTTATATGCGCATATAATGCTAGCGATAATGCTAAATTTGGAGTGGAGCTTGAGTGCATTTATGATGCTAATATGACGCTTGCATGCCTGACATATGCTAATATAAAACTTTTAAGCAACATTAATGATGATATAGTGCTATTATCAGGCTATAGCTTAATGCTTATGGTTACTTTGGTGTTAGTTTATAACTTGTGAATATTTTCGGTACATCTAGGCTGCACTATTCGGTTTATTGGTTCAATTTAACAAAATTTAGATCATTCGAAGATCATGGAGATAATCTGTTCAGATTCACCTATAAAATTTATTTGTTAGGCTCAGGCGTGTGTAACACTTTGCGGAGCCAATTGTCAATATTGTTATAAACAATGTTTTATTTTTCGATTTTATTAAAGTGGGGTGCCATTTACTCGTGGCTAGCTCGAGGTTAATGGGTCACATTATCGTTTGGAAGGGGCTTGGCAGTTAACTTATTTAAGGTATTAGTTGCTGCTCATGATTGCGACATCTACCAAATCCTCGGTCCCTGTACTCCCTTTCAGGAACTAAACCACAGCTTGCTGGGCAGGTACAAGTAGCACGAGAACAAAAGGATAATTTAACTGGAACACAATGGTAGGGAATCTACTAGAGTGGAAGGCAGGGGGATGCTGACGTTACAGGATCAGACAAACAAAGGAATTCGCAAATCGCTTGCATGTAGGGAAGATCACAAATTTCCAAAACATCTCTTGCCTCGCGCAAGGGTTGCCTACCTCGGGCCACTAGGGTATCCAATAGTCGTGCTCTGGAGACATCATTATCCGGGCAATGACAAACTGCGTAAGCTATGTCATCATAACCGGTTTCGCACCTACATAAATTGCTTTCGACGAGGTTAATTCTGTAGAGATGTGCATCTAGCGAGTAGTGGTTGGTCATAAGTCTTGACATCACACGAATGAAACCCCGACTTACATCCAGACCTTTGAAACATGATTTGGAATAATGTTTCGTTTGTTTGGCAATTGTTTTGCCAACTTTGAAGACAACATTCATGTGAAATTCTTCTTTCAAAACTTTCGCCTTCTTGTGTACCTACCTTTTCTAGAGAGTCCGCCTTCTCATTGCCTGGAATTGAGCAATGTGAGGGAACCCATTCAAAGGTAATCTTAAATGATCTTTCGACCAGCGCACACATCTTTTCCCTTGTTTTTGAAAGAAAGTAAAATGAGTGCCTCACTGTTTTCATCGACCGGAAGGCCTCAATAGAATGCGAAATGCGAAATTGATTGCTGCCAGCTCAGCAACATTCTATTCTTTTATTCATTCCATTAAGCCCATGGAACATTGCTGGTTTTATCATGGTTTTATAGCACTCTTGAAGTCTAATTCATGCTCTTCAGAACCCTTATAAAACCAAAATTGTTACTTGGGAGGTATGTATCCGCAATAATCCGGACACCTCAAAACATGAATAAAACATAAATTTCGCATTATATGTCCGTCGTAGTTGCTTATTTTTGATTCATGGGATGTGTTTTAACAATTCGTGAAGACAAAACATAGTTATTCGTAGAAGGAGATGTTCGCTCATCACCATGGGGCACCAAGAGTGAACAACAATGTTTTTGGCTAGAATGAAAGATGTGAAGAGAAAGTGTTGAAAGGTCCGTCAGAGTGCGGCAGGTAGGAAAATTAACAGATGTTTTTGAAAATTGAGCAAAAGGGCATGTATCCAATGGTACTCGAACCATGGTGGTAACCATTAATTATACTGGTGGGGACCAGTATCGCATCGCTTCACGATGTTTCTCTCCGAGGTCTCTACGTTGGAGACGACGAGAAAAACTTAAGTGATCGTCAGTCGTTGCGAATCAAACAAACCCAAAAAGGAAGAGTTCCTCTCCCATATGCGCATCAGTAAACAGAGTGCACACAATAGATCGCTAAGAATAAACTATACAAGCGCACAGTGGTACGCGAGCGTCTTTCCATGCAGTTAATTTTAGCCTGTTGAAGTGGCGGACTTGTTCCGTCGCTACAACCTACCCGCAGTGGGATGTTACGCAAAGATTGACGTCCATGGTTCGAGTACCATTGGATACATGCCCTTTGCTCAATTTTCAAAAACATCTGTTAATTTTCCTCCACCTGCCGCACTCTGACGGACCTTTCCAACACTTTCTCTTCACATCTTTCATTCTAGCTAAAAACATTGTTGTTCACTCTTGGTGCCCCATGGTGATGAGCGAACATCTCCTTCTACATCATAATCGTTACTCCTCGCACGGAGAATACATAACATAACAATTAATGTATAGTTATTCGGTTTTTGCATAAAATTTTCGAACTTTGCGCTTAACTCCGTACATTAGGGTTTGTACAGAATTTTCAAAAATCGTAGAAACCGTCTTTGTCCAAATTTGCTGGAAGTGTTTGATGTCTTTGATTCCTTGCTTCTTTCCAGAAAGCTTCCACTTCATCAGAGCCCAATATCTCTCGATTGGTCGTAGCTCTCGGCAATTTGGCGGGTTTGAGGTTTTTGGTACAATGTTCACTTGATTTGCTTAGTGCCCCTCCATCACAGTTTTAGCATAGTGGCATGATGCCAAATCTGGCCAGAACAAAGGTTTTTCTTTGTGACTTTTGACGAATAGGGTACGCCGTTAGTCCCTGTTCTCAAGAAGGATTCGTCGATCTGACTGTGCGCCGACAATCGCATTACAGTCAACCAGTTTCTGTTAGATAATCGTCATCCTTTTACTGTCATCGTTGCAATCTTTGCGGCGTTGCGAAGAGGAAAATATTTTTCGAGACTCGACCTGAAGAATGCATATTACCACTGGATACTGAAACGAAGAAAATTCTGACCTGGAGCACGCACAGAGGTTCCGACTTCCGTCCGGAACAAAACCAGCTTGTTCCATTTTTCAAGCCACATTGGAGAAAGTTCTTCAGGGCTGTTGCGGCACAGTAATCTACCTTGATGATATTATGGTGTCAGGCAGAACCGTAGAGGAGCATTTGGTGAATCTGGATGCTGTGTTGACTCGACTCAAGCATGCTGGATTTCTGCTCAACAGGACGAAGTGTGAATTTTTCATACCATAAGTCGGTTATCTTGGTCACGTTATCAATTAGAAAGGCTCACACAAGGATCCTGATAAAGTGAAAGCGATGATGAATGTCAAACCACCGAAGGATGTTAAGGAAGTTCGAGCATTCGTGGGCCTAACCAATTATTATGGTAAGTTTTGTTTTCACGTTTGGCCCACTGTTTGAAGCCGTTATATGAACTACTGAAGGATAATGCCAAGTTTTACTGGCACACTACGATCAGAAACTCGCGATCAAACTCAAATGAAGGAATCGGAGCAGTAATTGTCCATGAATTTCAAGACAAAAGGAAGCAACCAATCTCATTTGCGTCTCAACTATACAAGGAGCTTGAATTGGATACTCGGTTATCGACAAGGCAGCACTGACCATCTATTACGGGATATACAAGTTAAGGAATTATTAGCATGGCCGACATTTTGTTCTAATGACTGACCATAAGCTTTTAACCAGTCTGTTCAGCCCCAAAGGTGTTCGGAGACGGCAGCTGGACGATTGCAACGTAGGGCAGTTTTCTTATCGGGATTTGACAACGAGATCCAACATGTTAAGGAAGTTCAAAATGTCCCAGCAGATTATTTGTCCCGATACCCTGTTGGAAACGACGAATGTGAAGAGGATGAGGACGAAGTTGTAAGTTTCCTGAATTTCGTTGAGGCCGAAACGCGTTCGCTGGTGGAGCGCAAACAGATAATTGTGGAGAGCCGCCGCGATAAGATACTGAACCGTGTTGCTGAATACGTGAAATCTTGTTGGCCAGGTACTATTCAAGAGGAGGATCTGAAAACATTCTTCCAGAAACGGAACGAGCTTACTGTGGAGGAAGGGGTGAAGAAGCCGAATTTTGTCGCTCGAGGAATTACAGGCTCTCGATCTAAACGAAGTGATAAAAAACGCCGCGAAGTGGATGTCTTATGTCAAGTATGTCGTATGTCTTATGTATTTGTTTGTACTTGTTAATCCGGTCCGGTGATATAAACAGTCAAAGATACAATTCAAAGATGGACTTCAAGTGTCCTTCAACATAGTGCCAAAATTTAAAATGAACCGCTAGTTATTTTGACATTTCAAGTCCATCGGTTGTAACATCTGAAGTGCAATTGTGATTCGATTGTACCAAGACGGAAAGTACGATTGAAGTAGGAAAAGGGACTTGGCTACTTCAATCGTACTTCAATTGTACAATGTTTCGCTATCTGGGCAGGTTTGGTGAAAAGTTGCTTGCGATGTTGCGTACAATGCTTCTACATGGTTTGTAAATGTTGTCGAAAATTTGTTTTCTGTAGATTAGTCAAGAAATGCTACAAGCTTAAGCAAAAAAAAAATCTTCAACCAGATGGTTGGAACAGGGGAATTCGGAAGCCACGGTTACGTGGAAAAAATCACAAAACGCAATGGCATTCGCTTACTCAAAATTAGTTTCAAAAAATTGTCCAGCAATATTTCTGTTGTTGAACAATACAAAAAGGTTTTGGTGCACAGACTCGGGAGGAAGATTTGTCTCCTTGTCAGAACTTCAATGCTGACGAACATGTGCTCTTTTTCAAGAGATCCCCAACATGAACATATGTTGAGAGAGACACCAAATCAACAATGATCGGATCACATTCATGTCTTGCAGCAACATGGATGGGTCGCTCAAACTACTGTTAATGTTGATTGGAAAGTCTCACAGGGCAACCAAGATGCTCCCTGCAAATACTACTGCCGTTCTTCAACCAATGGATCAGAATATCATTCAATAGGATTAAAATGCGCTTCAGGAATCTGATGATGCAGGAAATTCAAATTCGTGGAAGAGAGTTTGGCGAGTGCGTGAAGAAGATCAACATAAAGGCCGTCATATTTTGGGTAGCTCCAGCTGACTCGATTCGTAAATCTTGGAACATACTTTACAATGCCCGTGAAATCGAAGATGAGGATGAGTACATATGCTCGTCCGTCCGCTTGAGATAATGAAGCATTGCATTGGTGAGAAGATGGCTCTGCTGAAAGAAATCAGCGAAAGGACACTGATCTCGGAAAAGCTGTCCAGTTGATGAGATCATCACAAGTGCTCTTCACAAAGATGCTGACGAAGACATTCCTATGCCGGTGACGACACAATCCAGTCAACGTCAACGCAGGAAGAAGTAACACAATCTGCAAGTTTCGGAGATGATGATGAATATGTAAACATATCGGATGAAGCAGCCTTAAATGAGATTGGTCTGGTAGTCAGATACGCGGAAGAGAACAATTGGCCACTGACTACACAGTTCGCGCTGCGCCAGATACGTACTAATGTCATGGACATCGTAATTGACAAACAGAAGTTAGAAGGCTTCAGTGTAGGAATATTGTTTTGCTATTGCGTACTGGTTTGTGTTTTAACACATCCGTCATAACTACAATCGAAAGTTTATCCTTACTGGCAACCATGGGCCATTTTAACTTTTAATCCACGACAAGGGGTGAGTCGCTCAGCACAATATCTCTTGTGCCTTTTTTAGTGTGCCACTAAGCGTTACGATTTTCGATCGTAGTGCCAATAGGGGCCCATGTGCGCCACGGTCATTTGACAGTTGAATCTTTGTATTTTGGCTACGCTTAGCAACCAGGCGATTGTTATGTTTTGATTTCAAAATTTAGGTCTCGGACAAGGTTTTTATTGCGGAAACCGCGTTTTTCATACTCTTGTGTTGAGAAAGACACTTTGGTGCTGTTGGTGATGGATGGATAAAGAATTAAGCTCAAGAAATTAATAGCTGGAAGTAAGTGTGAGAATTTCTTTAAACTGTTGTATATTGATAAATGATTTATCCTCTTTCTCAGAATGTTGGATTTCCCGGCTGACTCAACCTTCGTCAAATAGTTACAACTTTTTGAGTGCTGTTCAGCATCTTCGTCGAATATTTGGATGTGGAGGTTATGGGATTGGGAAATACTTGATACCTAGGGTATGTGTCCCTTGACTCAGCCTATTATGCAACTATCGATCACATTTTTTATTATAACTCATAAAGTTTTTAAGCTAGAAGCGAGATTCAACTAGTTAGACACTTGCAAAGATAAGTTTGATAAGACATTTGGTTGCATATATCACTTAAATTTACACAACTAGTTTTATAATGCCATAAACTTTCGAGGGAAGTGGATTTAATGTCGGTCTATGAGCACCAAATTGGGTCTATTCGTGGATGCAAGTTCGTCCCATTCGATAGATCTGTTATTAAATGTTGTCTATGTACGATTTTTTTCTGATTTTCTGATTCAAAGCGTTGTCAGCTGTATTCTCTCTACCCAACAAACAATTTTACAAATCAAACTACAGTAAAACTGCCTCGAAACACTTAAGTGATGTTTATATATGATTTATCAGCCATTCAATAATGAAAACATTATAATTCACTACACAATGATTTTGTTCTTTCTGTTTGTGCTTGGATGAGCCACATGAATATAAACATCCACAAATTCATGCAATTTCACTGGAAATATATTAATAACAACGTTTTTACTACGTTATTGGTACAACAGGCCATAATTGGGAACATACAATAAAATATGTCCCCAACATTGGGTCTACGATTTTCTTGTAAAATCATTGTTATTTTAGCTATGTGAACAGTAAGTTTGTAACGTGTAACTATTTTCTGCACATCCAGATTGCATAACTAGCTTTATCGATTCAATTAAGCCAAATTAAGATCACTTGAAGATCGTGTAGATTATCTGTTCAGCTTAACCAGTGAAATCATGATGCCCCAAAAGTTCAAAAAATCGAAAATTACGCAGAAGTTAGCAGCTATAAGTTGATTAATATTGTCTCAATTATTTTGTATTACATCGGTCATCCTAATAGCAACATGATTTTGTTGATTATCGCTAAATTAACAACATATTTGGTACATAGGCCGAATGAAGGAGCTAGGCTAACATTACATCCCGTTACCCTATTTGGGGAATGACATTTGCGATATCCAGGAGGCACATCATTTCTCTGCTAAGAAACCAGAATTCAGCTGGATTTCATGCGTATGTTTCTCCATTAATTTCTTTTAACGGAGTTCCACCAGCAACAGCTTCTTCACGAATGTTCTCATACATGCTCCGCATTTCTTCTTCAATCTCCGGATCTTCTCGATTATTACCTTTGCCAGCGGCTGGCTGCAGACGTTCTGCTTTTTCGAAATATTTAGGATATGGAGTAGCTGATAAGTGATTTACCGTTGCGTGATGAACCAAACAAATCAAAACAACACCACAACAATTTGAAACGTCCATTTTTTCAGGGCTGCCAGGTTAGATCTTCGAGAAGTACAAATGTCAAAAGTGTGCAACAGAGTGCCACACATGATCCGTTATGGTGTAAGACTTTCTACTTCGGCGTGCCACAATGGTCTAAGCGACGCACCCCTTGATCAACGCACATTCATACATCATATGAATCACATCAATGAAAGCGAGAGGGAAACAAAACAGTGCGAAAACAAACAATCGATTCGTGTAAGTGGTGCCAGAAATAAATGTATCTTTCATGTGGTGAGGATTGTATTTTTAGGGTGTTAACACATGGTGGCCGAGTGACTTACCCCCTGGGAATGATTTATAATTTTTTGTATTATAAATGCATGAAAAACGAATTGCAAAAAAAAACTTGTCTAGTTTGGAGCGGTTTGTTACTCTCGAATTCTATATCACTCTGACAAACGGTCCAGCTAAAAATACGTTTTCTTCTGCTCCAAGTGATTAATACTTTGACTACTGTTCTTGGCACGTGTTTTCCTAACAAAGAAATACATAAACAGTACAAGATTTTATGGGTACCCAATAGAGCACTGCAGAAGTGGCATGAAAATAATAAAAAACAGAGCACGACTAACTGATCAGGATATAAATTTGTTAAAGATGTTTTCAATCTAGATAATCATATAGCATACCTTTATGTCAGTGAATGTGATGCCCACACGTGAGGCACAATTTGCGTAAATACATTCTGACTAATTTTACCGCTCAGCATAGTGACACTGATTCTGCTACATCGCAACAAAACGGTTACAGAATCGGTTTAGTTTATGTTTACATCATACCATAATTTGCTATAATTCGACCATATCTATAGAGATTTTTTGCTGCCATTACCGTTATTTTGCCAACGTTCACGATCAGTTCTACCAGCCTCTGTTATAAAAACAGACGTAACTGAACAACAACTTGCGTTAATTTTTGTTGTTTCCTTTTGGTCGGGTAGTTCTATATACTGTTGAAATTACATAACACCAACCATGTTTTGCAAAACGTGTTCTTTTTTCTCAATACGATGAATCCCAAGCAACACAGCTTGTATTAAACAAGTTGAAAGTACTGTTAAACGACAAAAACAGGTTATAAATTTAGGTGTATTATACTTGATTTCATACTTTAATATGACGCAAAAAGCGCAAAAAGTGAGGCCTTATAAAACATAAAATGGAAAAAAATTAAGCTCATACAAAAAAATAAGATTGCCAAGCGTGGGATTTGAACACCAGTCCTTGGCGTGATAGGTTTGTAGCTTCTTTGCTAAGCCAACTCAGATCGTTGAAAAGTAGATTCTGAGAATCTATGATATGCTTTCCGTTGGCAGTGAAACCACAATCTTGTTTAACCAATTCATCGTAATGAGAAAAGAGGAACACGTTTTGCAAAACATTTTGGTTGTTGTAATGTAATTTCAACAGTATATAGAACTGCCCATAAAATCTTGTCTTGTTTATGTATTATAAATGTATGGAATCATGTTTTTAAGAACAATAATAAAGTATTAATCATTTGCAGCAGTGAAGAAAGCATTATTAACTCGACCGTTTGTCAGAGTGATATATAGAATGCGAGAGATACCAACCGCTCCAAACTTAACATGTTTTGCAAAACGTTTATTATACATTTATAATACACACAATTATAAACCATTCTAAAAAGCTGTTTTATGTGTTACTTGGGAACATTGTGGTTTCACTGCCAACGGGAAGCATATCATAGATACTCAGAGTTCGTTTTTCAACAATCTGAGATGGCTTAGCAAAAAAGCTACAAACTTATCACGCCAAGGACTAGTGTTCAAATCCCACGCTTGGCGATATTATATTTTTGTATGAGGACAATTTTTTTCCATTTCATGTTTTATAAGGCTTTATTTTGGCGCTTTTTGCGTCATAGACTCTATATGTTTCGATTTTCAATCCATACCTCATGTGTGGCATAGTGAGGCACACTTTTGCCAGTTGAGCTTATAGAAATATGAAACCAACCAATATGCATACTTTAAATAAGTATGTAATAAAGTATTATAGACCTAAATTTATAACCTGTTTTGGTCAATCCTACACACAAAGAATATTGATTATTAAAATTAAAAAAACCATTGCCAAAATTGAAAACTTGCGTTGGTTCTTTTTCGTAGTAAGCGGTTTACTTTCAAACCCAAAACCTTCAAACCGTCAATTCAAAATTTTGCTGCTCTACATTTAAGAGTCGAAACTTTTAAAACAAATTGTAGAACTGTCAAATCGAAACCGTGGCATCGTTGAAAATAAAAGCAAATTATTTTTATTCCAAAATAAACTTTCATACAGAAAGTATCGCGCAATTTAAATAAAAGTATGCTGTAAAAATACTTTTAACATAAAAAGTTTTCTTTTCAGATGAATTGTAGAACTGTCAAATCCACTCCGTGGCATATTTGAAAATGAAAGCAAATTATTTTTATTTGAAAATGAACTTTCAACTAGAAAGTATTGTGCAATCAAAATAAATGTATGCTGTTTTGATTGAAAGAAATAATGGTTTTAACATAAAAAGGTTTTAAATTTCAAAAGAATTATTATAAGACCAAAGAGACCGGAGGTTGGCGTCGTTCAATCACCAATGTTTCCATCCCGGAAGATCCACGTCGAAACATTTTCCCCATATCTTCCGAATGCACCTGAGCCACCTCTAGCATCTCCTGCCGCTCGTCGTCGCTTGTGGCACCTCTGCGAAAAAAAGATGGGATTATTATCAGTGCCTTTTATTATATGGCCTTTTCCGTTTGCATGGTGCGTTCAGAACTTAATAACGCCGAAAGTTTGTGAACTTTCCTGATAAGCAATTCGTTGGGGCGAGGAACATTTTGAATGTGAAGCTTTTGTATTATTTGACAGCAGTATAGAGAAAAAATCCATACGACGACTTCCTTTGTGTTGGTGGGTTTGACAGTTCTACAATTTTTATGGTAAAAGAACATACTTTTAAATTTACACACTGAACCAAAAAAATATACTTTCAATTCAAACATAAAAATTTTCACAGTAGATGATTTTACTTTTAATTTAATGAAAAAATAAACTCTTTTCAGAAGTAAAGTGCTCGGCTGCAACAAAACAATATTTATTTTTTGTAGTTTTAGGAGTGGGGTCATGGAGCTGTTTATGTGGAGATACCTGTAACCCAGAAATGAGAAGAAAAATTAGTATTTTCCATTTAATTCCAACTACGCACAGCTATCTTCGACAGATAACGCGTATTTCGTCTACAATGTGCAGAATTCTTCAGTGTCGCGTACTAAGTCGAGTTATTAGTAAGAGACACTGAAGAAATCTGCACATTGTAGACGAAATACGCGTATCAGTCAAGATTGGAATTAAATGGAAAATACTAACTTTTCTTCTAATTCCTGTTTTGGTCATTTAACAGTACATTCAACTTGTTTAATACAACCTGTGTGGCTTGGGTATGGAATAAGCTGAAATCAAATTTTGGTCCATTTTTATTATAACATCATTAAAAGAATACTGCTAAAAGTAATGTTCTAAGAATCCAGGTTGGACCTCGAAAAAAGTTGAGAGCGAATCTCATCGATGTTGGATCGGATCCAGAGCGAATCCAGATCCAACCCGATTGAATAAAAAACGTTTTGACAGCTCTCAGGGTGGACCTCTCATTTTGAAGATGTGTGCAATGCCTCTATTTTGATTTTGAGATTAGCACTTCAGTTATCGAAATGTCGTCGCAGGAAGAGAGGCAACGCATCAAAATTTTGCACGTGCATGGCGAAAATCCAAACTACTCTCACGCAAAGTTGGCGAAACTGTTGAATGTGGTTAAATCAACTGTTACCAACGTATTCAAAGCGTTCGGTGAACGTTTGTCGACAGCCCAGAAAGCTGGATCGGGGGGAAATCGAAAACCACAGCGACATCAATAAGAGTTGCCCGCTGTTTCGAGTGGAGCCCCAACCTCTTCGTCGCAAAGATGTCGCAAAGAAGCTGAGAGTGGCGTCTGCAACGGTGGATAGAGGTAAAAAACGAGCTGGACTATCGACTTATAAGAAAGCAGTGACTCCAAATCACGACGATAGACAAAACACATCGGCCAAAGCACGATCGCGAAAGTTGTACACGACGATGCTGACGAAGTTTGATTGCGTGGTACAGGACGCGATGAAATTTACGTCAAGGCAAACTTAAAATGAACAGGAATTTAACACGGCAACTGGACGGGGAAAGGTGGCAAATATTTTCAAGCACATTAAACTGTCAAAAATTCCTGATTAAAGAACCGTTAACCAGGAAATTTATCTGAACGAGTGCCTACAAAAACGTCTACTGCCTTTCCTGAAGCGACACAATTGTTCCGGTCTATTTTGGTCGGATTTTGGCATCTTGCCATCACAGAAAAAGGCCATTGAGTGGTATGCTGCCAACAACGTTCAAGTGGTGCCCAAGGACATGAACCCTCCCAACACGTCAGAGCTCCACCTAATTGAACAAAATTGGGCCATCGTCAAGCGGAACCTCAAGAAGACTCAAAAAGCCGTTGTGAGCGAGAAACAGTTCAAGGCAAACTGGCGTTCTGCGGTGACTGAAGCGAACAAGGAGACTGTTCAAAATTTTATAACAGGTGTTAAACGAAAAACCCGGCAATTCGCATTCGGTGAAAAGGAAGCTTAGCTGAATATATCTCCTGTATTCTGTATTAACTGAACTTGAAAAAGAAAAAGAATTTGACATATTAATAAAATCTTTGATCGACTCACACACATTACTGTTTGACCAAATTTTGTTCGGAACACCCTTTATAATCGTGAAATGTTTACATATCCAATTATGGGTACATTGCTACTTACCCATATTTGAGTGTTTTTTCCTATAAAAATTACTCAACTATGGGTAATGCCAACATGAGTAAGTGCAGATTTTTGTGATTATGAGTAAACCGAGCTTAGCGTGTAGGGCGAACCCAGTTCCGCACTGGCAATAACCAAAAACGACATAAGTGCTACATTATGCATAAAAAGTTAATTTAAGGTTATGCAAGAGAAAAGTACGTTCAAACTGACAGGATACGGCGTAGTTTGAAGATCGATTTTTGTCTATAAATTCTTCTACACAGAAAGAAAAACCATGGTAGACACTCTCTATGCGAGGGTTAAATTAAAAACATAAACAACAATGCAAACAAAAACAAAATTAAACAAATTAAACTCTTTAATCAAAGTAACACATTTGCAAACAAAAATATTTTAACAAAACTCAACCCGAAAAACGCACCAGTTCTATTGAATTTTCAATCATTTACATTTTTTAGCATTTTTTCACAAGAAGAATTTTTTACTTAGGCAAATACCTAAAGGTCGTGTTACTAAGACAAATACCTAAATAAGATACCTCTATTATTCAATAACTAGCTGCTTAGCTCACTCTTACGTATTCTGACTGATTTAATTCAATTTGTACGTTGCAATAAGCCACATGCTTTGCATGGCAGACGACCTCATAAGGCAACAGAAGCCATCTCGCATGGAGCTCACCGCGGTTCGCTCCTAAAACAAACAAAAAAAAAACTCAGTTATGCGCACGTACGCTCATCAGGGCTTAACATATAATTTCATGCAATCAAGAGAAGTTATTCGATCAACCCTCTAAGGGCTTGACACAACCCGATTCCGTCATCAATTGCCATCACACGCATGTAGCATTAAAATACAATCAAAATTTCATCGTTTTGTGACAGTGGGATTTTGCCATCAGCACTAATTTTCTTGCGATCTTGGGGATGAACCATTCCACGGTTATTCAAAACAAGACGACACAAATAGCACAAAGCAAAAACAAACAGTAGCATCCACCTTGTTCGCTCTCTAACGATCAAGTATCCACCACCGATTGACATTGATCTCGATTCATTTCCAACCCCACTAGACATGAATAGGCAGAAGGTAGATAGAATAACAAAGAAACTTACAGCCATTGCCATCCGAATCTGCTCCATTTGGAGACTTGTTTGTCAAACACGCAAACCTGCTTCAGAATCAAATAGGTCAACAAAACCACTAAAACAAACAGTGAAAAACTTGAACCCTGCTCTCTCTGCGGTCCATTTCGCAAACATGAACCACCAAATCATAACCGTTCAGCTTTCATCAATCTCTAGCGTCATCAGACGAAAGACTAGGATTTAAAAAACCCGCTTGACCATGGCTTTAATAATAAGTAAGCGAATTCGATCAGCGTTCGATTCATCATACAGCAAACAAATAGCAAAATGAGAAACCACATTAATAATCGCGCCACATGGCCAGGGGCAGTGAAAGTGACACCCCTCCCCGCCCCGACGGGAGGGCCCATATTATCACCTGTTCCAAGCAATCGAAGCTTCTGACCCCCACCAGGAATTCCGATGTTCATTGTTTTTTTTTTTCAACGTTACGCATCAACCATCATTGCCAGAAAATGAAAACCTAATCAATACATTCTTTGTAAGAAAAAAAAGACAAAAAACAAAAACAAAACCAGAAACTGTCACATAAATCAGACATTTTGTCAGCAGTTGTTCGCATTGTACGGTCGTTACTGAAACTTAAACCTAAATCACAATTATCATAATTCATTTCTAATTTTTCGAAATAAAAACTAATTCTGAACAAAACCAAAATACCTATATATCATCAATCTGACAATCTCGATTCCGTCTCATCATCATCATGATCGCATGACTCAAATTTGGAGAAACACACAGCCGTAACGGCCGGTAATGGGCCGTTGATAGGATCTGGACGGTGCTGGCAGTCGCAGGGTAAGTTGCAAAATCGCATTTTGTCCGTCCAATCAGTTCCACTGGCATGATTCGGATGATCAGCTTTTCCGATGGCCGTTGGAAGAGGAAGATCACCCAAGCGCCGAGTCTCGTATTGTATTGCGGAACTGAAGATCACATTGTGTGGTCGGCTGTTTTGGCGTTTTTCGCTTCCTTCTTTCCTTACCTGATGGGGAAAATTGGTGTTCATAATCTGCTTTTTGTTTAACATCCAGGTGTTGATTGGGAACCAACGTCATGTATGTTGCTGCATCGGTAAGTGGCCTAATGGATGGGTTTTGCGTGAACAAAAATTAAAGGGTGGAGCAGCGTTGCGTTGAGACACGGGAAATTCGATGACATCACAATAAAGCTGGTGGCTTTAGTCGACGTTTTAGCGTCGGGGAGGGCAATTTTACTCAGGAAATGGGTGTTGCGTTGAGGTGGCAATGATTGGCTAGGAAGCGTGACACCGTTGAGATATGAAATGTCGAACGTCGGAGTAGGCTTAGGAATCGCGGTGAGATCAATAAAGGTTCGAGTTACTATGGAGCTGATTGTGACTTCGATATTTTCCTTTGAAGCCTATCGTGCAGGGCTATATTTTTTCACGATTCCCGAGCAGGAACGAATAACTTGATAACTGGCCTTGGTATTTAAAAGCTCAGACTAAGAGGTAAAAAACCTGAGTATAATACCATAAAATTGTTCCCACAATGTTATGCGAATACCAAATTGAGGTAAGATAATACCAAAATAGTAGCTCTCAGGTATTCCCAGGTATCCGAAATAACAAGTTTTGTTGTACGTGAGATATTGTGCTTGCAATTCTTAGGTATTTAAGGAGGACCCAATGCATCTATAATACAAACAGTTAAAAAGAGGTTTTGTGTATTACTTGGGAGGCTAGTTAACAAGATCAAAATGAGGTATTCATATGTTGTTGTCACCTGCTCGGGTAGAAACATTAATACTTATTGACACTATTAGACTATACACACTCAGATTATTTTACAGAAAGCTGTAAAGTTTTACCGAATTCTCAACAGCTGAACGTTCGGTAATCCGATTCTACGGATTTCGGTAAAATTTTACCGAAATTCGGTAAATTTTTTACAGATATCCGTAAAATTTCACCGAAATTCGTAAAACGGATTACCGAACGTTCAGCTGTTGAGAATTCGATAAAACTTTACAGATTTCTGTAAAAAATCTAAGTGTGTACTCGATGAAGTATGCTGAAATCATCTAGAAGGAATCGAACCTGAAGAATAACCAATCCAGCTCCACAGCATCTCTCAAGGAACCGGTAGAACATTTCGTCATTTTCTTCAGCAACCTGCATAGTGCCTCTTTCTCAAAGCTTTCTGGAGTTTCCCTGTTGAAGTTGTGTTTATTTACATTCATTGTCTTACATACTGATATGAGCTCCTTCAGCTTTGATTTACACTTGTTTTTACTTAAATTTAAGCATTTCAGTTTTAGATTTGATTTACAAATCTCGATACTTTTTCAATAGGACGTAAGCTACAAAATGCAAACAAACGCGTTGTTCATAGCATGTTATTAAAAAATCAAGTATATATGCCCATATTTGTTACTTTCAGATGGATTATTTCTGAAAGTTTTACAAAACGGTGTAAAATCACTTTTACGCCTTTTGGGAATAATGTACATACGCCGCTTGTGTTGAAAAGTAACTTAGCAATCATTGTTATATCATTTGAATGCCTCTTAACGACGCGTTAGTAAAAGTCTTTATACCACAAGGTAAAAATTTTTAATTTTGTTGAGTAAAAATTGATTTATTTAGTATAGATATTTTTGAGTCGTTTTGTTGCAGAAAAAACTAATACGTCATTTTGATAATTTCGACGTATCTGTGTGAAATATGACAACTTGACGTAACATTTCGACGTATCAACATTGTCATTCGCAGAATGACGTATCATTTTGACGCAAGTAACGTGCCATCTATTATACTGACTTATCAAAATGACGTATTATCTTTTTCTATTGCATTATTGGATTGATAGATTTGATAGATAGCTTTGCTGAAACTATTTTCAAGCATCTTCATCTCGGTCAGATAGTGGTCCTCAGTTCTTTTCGTCCTCGGCATTCTGAATAATCCTGAGAAAATTGTTTTGAACACGCTATAGTTTCAGGTGATGTCTTTTTGCGCAACTCTCACATACTGGCACGCTGAATTCGATGACCGCGGGTATGATTTGCAAGCTTGTTTTTCAGGGACAATGTAGACATTCTGTTCATTAATGAATACAGTAGCTTCAACAGAATCTTACACATTGTGACAGTTTAGGCAACCTGCTCCCTGAAAATCAGCTTGTTGTGTAGGTAAACGTCAAGATAGACAGCTGAGTTGAACCGTTTCACCGTTACGTTGTTCAGGATAAACAACTAAAAGTCATTTTCATAATAAACAAACATATATGTAAGTATACAAATCATATAAAATGCAAAAATATAGCTTATAATGGCTGACTAAAAGTAAATTGATACGTCTCTCGCAAGCTGCTAGCGCGCCTATAGTATTCGGAATCGAACATCTTTGACAATGCTACTACTACAACTTAAATGTATCATCTTTATTACTCGTTTTAATTTTTACATTTTGCATTTCAATTGATTAGCCAGAGGGGCTCTACTTAGTTTTTTATAGTTACACTTGTTGTTTTTCTTGTGTTGTTTTATATGTCATATGTATTTCCCTGTTGGGAATGTATTTGATTTAAAAATTTGATAGCCTACCTAACTACAACAACTTAAGCCTAGTTTACAATCTGTCTGATGATCGGATGGGATGACCTCAGGCAGGATTCTCTGAACCTTTCCAGTATTGTAAATTTTCTATCGCTAAGCGTCTGTAGACCAGCCAAGGGATGGATCTAAAAAACTAGAAGGGACAGCCCAATGGGGTTGTACGCAAAGTTGACGTAGGACTATGACGCAATGTGCAATCTAGATCGCTTGATTATTTAAAGAGTGGCTTAAATTTGTTTCGTTCGAAATCGAATTCCCATACACTAAACATTTCGCACTACAACCTTAAATATTTGATATAGCCTGTCTTGATATCTAAATTCATACATAGGTTATCAAATTTAACAAACAACTGGCTGAACTGAAAGTTTCATGTAAAACATAAACACTTTAAACACATTAAAAACATAAAATTAAACAAACCTGAAGAACCCAATGGGCTAAAACACTTCAATCAACCACCCCGAAACCCAGCTTTCAGCATTCCCAAACACATGTCAACTTTCTTTTCCAGTTGTTTTGTTGGCCCTGAAAAGGGCCATTTTGGGTTCGAGGGAACAGCTACTAACACCGCCTCATTTCGCCATGAAGCTGGTTTACTTGACCATGGCTTCGGTTTGCTCTAAAACCTCGTGTTTGGCTAGCTCTCCCGGCAGCTTGATCAAAAGGCGGTTTGAATTTCCAGAGATGTCAGGGCCATCCGCCAATTGCCAAAATGCTTCACTGTTTGCCTTCCGAGATGGTGAAGCGAGAATGCAACATAATAACATATTAGAAGTGAACACATTAGAAGTGAATATGTAAGAAAATTATATGTTTAGCTCTTTAGATTGCATTTGGTGGCCCTAAAAAGGACCGTTTGGTTTTAATAATGATACGGCCCTAGTTGTATTTTCTACGATGGTAGAACCACATACTTTGCAGCCATATGTATGCTCCGACATTTTAGTTGGACATTCTCAAAATTATTTGATTCCTATCGAATGAATGAAATTTCAAACAGCACAAAAGAAATATTCAACCAAACAAACTCTTCAATAAGCAAACTGATTTGGTCGTACTGAAAAGGACGGATATAGTTGACGGGGGAGAAACATTGTTCACGGTTAAACTTGGGGTTTCTTCTTGGTATTCTTGGTTCACCTCCTCGTCGGTGCGGGTGGCCATCTGCAGGTGACGTGGGATGATTCTTGTCCCGTTGTTGTCACGGGCGGCTTTTTCCCATAAACTCGTAGGCTTAAGCAGCCTTATTTCACTCAGCGAGGTTGACGGGAGCATCGGCCCAAACAGCCAACTGCACCAACTTCTCTGGATAACGACTGCTTGCCAGTGCATCCTCCAGTGTGGTCGCACGCCTACTGCGCTGCTACAGCACCTTTTGCTCTGCACAGCACTACAACTACCGTAAGACTCAATCAAATTTTCATTCAACGAAGTCAATGTGATACTAATTGCATCAAAGGGGACGAACTTCAGTTAATAGGCCACAATAATTAGTTTTAATAAATGCTCGCTAGCGGATGATTTTCTTAACAGAAATTTTCCTAATTTGCTAGCCACTGCCAGCAACTAATCCGCTATGCATAACTAGGAACAATGGCGAACTCCACCACATGGCCGGTCTCTGATGTGTTGCAGTTTGGCTCGAATTATCCCTTCTAGACTTTCGTTCGTTAGTTGTTCATCGTTTTGTGATAATATAATCGGGGACGCGACGTTTAATGAAAGCCATGTTCAGCCGTGACGCACTAATTGAATTACAAACAGCACAATAGAAAAATTCAACCAAACTCTTTCGTTAGTAAACTGATTTCGTCGTCCTGAAAAGAACAGATTTAGTGGCGCTACTGCGCCACTGCACAGCTCCACGACTACCGAAATACTCAACTTGTTTGATAACCTTCGTGGCTGCCTAGGAGACGTTCGTTACTTAAATATGAAATCTGTGCTAGGAAGCACAGTGTATTTGGTAAATTTACTCTGAAAAATCGACATTATAAGACACCACCTTATCTTTGCGTTATTTTAAATAGTTTAGTGTTGAAAATCAATAGTTTTCATTATAAGAATCGATGCGTAGAAATATTTCCGATCGATTGGTGCAAAAGGCGACTGAGATATTAACGCTCAAAACCTGACCACATTTCGTGACGGTTGCAATAGATATTTTTTTAAACTGTACCCCAGTATTGAAAACAAAAACGTAGTCCTACGTCAAAAAAATTGTTGTCGGAGGACAGTTCAGCATCACCCAAACGTTTTTGTTCTAAACTACCTGAAGTTTCCGATGGTGTCGATAGGCGCAACTCTCCCAGATTGACAAACCGTATTCGACCATGGAAATAATTATCTGTTAATGAACTGCCAGTTTGTTCTTGGTCAACAAAGTGGACTTTCTGTTGATCAGCGGATGCAGAGATCTTGACAACGTGCTACATTTTGTTTAAGTTTTCTGAACACGCAATCGAAAGAACAGCTTTCTATCAAGGGTGAGACCAAGGTAGACTATTTCCCCGGACCAATCGATCGGTGTGTTAGAAAGGTGGACTTTGACATCTCCTGGCGGAATGAGTTGAGTGATTTCGAATGCGGAACTAAAATCGTCTAGGTACCTGCATTGATACAAATCTTCCAGCTATCGTAATATTGGGACAAAACATTGAGGCCTTCCTTAAGTTCTCCAGTCATAGCACGTATCACTCGGCCCTTGTAGATGATGGAAGTGTCGTCCGTAAACATCGAAAAAATATCACCACTCGGCAGGGAGAGGGCATCTGACGTGGAGAAGTTGTATAAGATTCGGCCTAGGAGGCTATCCTGAGGAACACCAGCTTCAACGATAAACGTTTCAAAATGGAAATTGTTCAAGAAGACCTGGAATGATCTGTTCAGCAGATAGTTTTTAATCTTAACGAGGTAGATCAGTAAGTTGTACCCGAGCAGGACCGAATAGCTTGATAACTGGCCTTGGTATTAAGGTGCTCAGATTAAGAGGTAAAATACCTGAGGAAATGCGAATACCAAGTTGAGGTAAGAAAATACCAAAATAGTACCTTTAATTTTGACCTTGATAACTGGCCTTGGTATTAAAGAGCTCAGATTAAGAGGTCGAATACCTAAGCAAAATACCTATGAATTGCAAGCAAAATATCTCTCGAATAACAAAACTTATTATTTTAGAAACCTGGGAATACCTGAGAGGTACTATTTTGGTATTGTCTTACCTCAATTCGGATTCGCATAACATTGTGGGAACAATTTTAAGGTATTATCCTTAGGTAGTTTACCTCTTAATCTGAGCTCCTCAGTACCTAGGTCAGTTATTGAGTTCTTCGGTCCTGCTCGGGCAGCAGCACATTTGATGAAAAGCGGTAAAAGTAACTTCAATATGACTCAATTAGGTCACAATCAAGATGCTGTAACTAATTATGGTGGTTTGGTGTTGCTTGGGGAGTGGCTTTTCCTCAACCCAAATTGTTCCTGAAGGAAGATGTTATTCTGGTTTGCAAACTCCAGTAAACGGCTGAGGATCAGCTTCGAGATGGAGAACAAAGGCTGATAGGGCGATAGCTTTTAGCGCTGGTAGGATCTTTGCCAGGCTTGCAAAAAGGGATTACTTTGGCTATTTTACAGCAGCATGGAAAGTAGCCAAGCTCCCAACATCTGTTAAAAACCGCTGCCAGGCGTCGGAAGAAATCAACACTCAAGTTTTCCAACTCAAGCTTGACGACTCCGTCGACACCAGCGGCTTCCATGTTCTTCGTTCGCTAGATGGCAGCTATCACCTCATCAGCCGATATAATACAGGTGTTGACAAAATTCATGGATGATGAAACCTACGTAAGGCCGATTTCACACAGGTACCGGGACAAAAATTTTACTTGACTACGGCTCGGGGAGATTCTGCCAAATTCCAGTTAGGAACAAGACGGTTTCATCACTGATAAGATTCAGTCATTTAATTCAGAGCTGTACAGAACAGAATGTCTCCAAAAGCGAATATTGCAATTCATCAGATCCCACAATGAACCTGTATGAAACCAACGGGATTCAGTTTATAACGAAAGAACTCAACCCACCAAACTGTCACCAGCTCAGACCGATAGAGAGATTTTGGGCTATTATGAAGAAGAAGCTGAGAGTGAACGGCAGTGCCGTCAAAAGCATCAATGAATTGAGCACCAAGTGGAATAAGATGCCAAAACGATGGATGAGAATTATGTGCGCCGGTTGATGAAACGTATTCTGAGGAAAAGTCCGCAAATTCCTTCGAAATCGAGATGATTATTTTTTCTTTGTATTTTCCCTCTAAAGTTCACATGAAGTCGATCATTTTGGTTAAAACGGAATTCTGTTTTGTTAATGTATATCCGAAATATGCGCAAAAGTCTATGTTCCAGTTCTAACTGGGCAACACGTTAATCAATAGAGTCATCGACACTTCGCTGGAACAGTTCCCAGTTAACTAGGTGATAGTTGCGTCTGGTGATCCGATTCCCAGCCTTCATGTCTTGCGTTGAGGTCACCAGCAATGATGAATTGTCACCGCCGCCGAGTTAGCTTGATGATGTCTTGCCGTAGGAACGTGGCCGCTTGATGGGACTTCGATTGCTTTGAGTTGCAAGCTAGGCAGCAGGCGGCAGTTGATGTTGCATCGCAACGCAATAGCAACGCCCCTTCTTCTGGTATTGGTCCGATCGAGTCTGATGATCCGAAAGTCAGGAATATAAACATTAACGTATGGCTTGAGGCTCGTTTCGGTGATGATAGCTATAACGAATACCTTCTCATTGAGAACAACCGTTAGTCCGAACTCAATTCAGGATCTTAATGGTGGCTTCACGGTCCATATTTGATGATAAAGTTCATCAGCACCATGCTAGCAGTATTGATTTGTGGCACCTTGGAATGAACTGGATGAACTCCGTCATCTGTTCCAGCGTGTAAAGGTCATCATCAGACTGATAGGTTGCTGACTATTTGTTACCGGATTTCCCCAGACTGGGCTTGTTGAACTGGTGGGGCTGTCGCGGCGGCCACAAATCGGTGTTGAACTGAGGTTTTCGACTAGCGGTTTTGCTGTCGGTGGTTTCCATCAAGGGGCGGCAAGTTTGGTACATTGTACCGGAGCGGCGGGAAGTGTTCTTCCGTCACCGGTGCAGGCTGTCGGCGCTGGGATTTTTTATGGACTTTGGATGTTGACATCTTGCGAATTTCAATTTATTCCGATCGCTTTGGGCACGATCGGTTGCTATGCTAATGATTGGCACCACAGTTGACGCACTTTGGTTCGACTCCTTCGTCGATTTGGATGCACTCGGCAGTTCCAGCACATTTGCCACAACGTGATTTCATGTGGCAGTTTCTGGTACCGTGTCCAAAAGAGAGGCAATTTCCGTATTGTATGACGTCGTTCTTCAGCGGACAGTAACGCTACCATTCAACAATGATGTTGACGAGCCTTGATTTTTTGGAGATCGCCCAGACATGTAGAATCCTTCTCCACATGGACCAGGTAAAGCTTGTCCCCTTGCCCCCGGCTGTCCCCTTGCGCCCGAAGGGAAACACTTTGATCGGCTTCAGCTGCACCAATTTGAGCTCGTCGATGATTTCTTGCGGGGTGTATTCCGGAAGACCACGAATGACCACTGTGCGTCATTGATATCCTTCGATTAGAGATGTTAGTCGCTCACTGCCCCATGGGCTGTAACCCGCATCATGTGACAGCCACCCTCTGCCACAAGCATACGAAAGTATCGAAGCAGGCTAGCAACACTGCAAATTAATTTTCATTTGTATTACGAAATCGAAGGTAGGCCTAACAAATCTATTCGTTGTTTTCTGCAACGAAACAGATTTGTACTTTTTAAGAAGCTACCTTCGTATTTAATGCTACACGCGCAACTGCCACAAGCACTAATCATTTGTTGACAAAGAAAGAACATTCGTTCACTCTACGAAAACAGTACAAAGAGCTACGAGTAATTTGTTACCAAAAAAAAAAAAGGAACGTCTGACAGATCTACTTTACCGGCTATAGATATAATTGAAAAAAAAAAAAACGCAACCACGAAAGATTGTTCGTGACATGGGGGATTCGATCCTGCATTTTCAGGGAGAGTTGTTATTGAGTCCGTGGTTAATCTCACTAGGCCACGTTGACCCGTGTTACTTGCTTGTTGTGCATGCAGTTCTAACTCTCGAAAGCGCTTTTATTTCTATTTTGGTATAAATTAATGCTTCCCATCATCCCAGCAGTAACACAAACATTTATGAGTACGACCGAAGAGAAGCAACGCTTTCGCAGACGGCTTGTTTGTTTGCGGCAGGCATTGCTGCTCGCCGTTCTGCAGCGTCGTCTTTGTTGCTCGTCATTGCCACAGCAATCGGTAGTTTTGTACTTTGCTACTTCGAGTAGAGTGCAGGAGAAATGAAAAACGTCGCGATAATGCTTTGCAGCACAACTGAATTAAAAAGAAAATATACACGCATATAATGCGCACTTCATTTGATGTTAAACGTATTAACATCTTAACGTATTAACGTATATTATTATATTATTCATAATAACGTATCAAATTCTATTGAAGTCTCAACAAAACTATATGTGGTAAATATAGTAGTCCAGAATTTGTGTAAAGCCATCCCAAATAACATTACCAAAACCATCCAGCTTTATTAAGTTTTATTAAAGTTTTATGAAAGCCACTAGAAATCAATTCGGTTTTATTATGGCAGCAAAGGCCAAAAGGTTTCTAAGAACCTACACAGCTTCTTTACAACGATATTAAAACCTAGGCTTCTAAAATTCCTTTTACTCTTATTAAAGGTTTTAATTTGACTTTATAAACTCATAAAATGCTGTTTTGAAAAGCCGTTGTAGGACTCATTCGTATTATCTTATTATGGTCAGTTGAAAAGGCATTTTAAAACCATTTTGCATCCAATAAATGCATTAAACGGCTAATTGGCATTGAAGAAAGCTACCAAGCGACCAGATAGGTTTATAGTAGCCATTGCTAAGATAAATTCGCATTTTGGCAAACCTGTGATTTCTTGCAATCGCCATATTGGAATATATAAAATAATTGAAATGAGCAAAAATAAATTCACCAAATTTTAAATGTAATACAATTGAACTGTAGATCTGAGACCAACTTCGGTATTTGTTCAGAAAACCTCATCGAATTCTATCAATTATCAGGAGTTTCATGATTAATTTATCGAATATATTTCTTTCAATTTGGTTTTTGTTGCTGCAAACTCGCATAATTTCCGAGGCGCATATATTTTCAGCTCTTATCGTGCCGATATTCACCATGAAATTAAATGCGCATATAATTTAGAGCATGATACGCTGTGAAAAACTCAATTTGCTGTGTATATTTTGCAATTAAACAAAATTTCCCGCAACACTAGAACTTCTTTCTTAGCCATTATTTACTGTTGAATGAATCAGAAGAGCAGATAGTCGAACAAAGCAAAACAACAAAAACCAACCACGAAATCGCCGTGAAGTTTGACAGCTGTGGCCATTTGGCCCTATGCTGGTTTTGATGGCGGCCAATAGGTTTTATGATGGTTCTCAAGTGGTCCTAACATCTTTCACTAGAACATTTTCAAAATCATGATTGTCTTAGAAAGGTTTTATTAATTTGTTTTTACTACTGTCTATAGAGTGGGCCACATTTCGGCTTTAAAGATGCATAGAGGAGCTGTTGGTGGACAAAACAGTTTTGAATGTAGTTTCAACAACAAAGCCGGGAGGAAGGCTAAACGGCTGGAATAGAACTGAAATTGTTACTTGGGATCACAGTTTCGCCAAAAAGCCAATTTATCTTCGCAATGGCTATAATAAAACTATTTGATAATTTGGTGACTTTTTTCTATGCCAATTTGCCGTTTAGTGCATTTACTGGAGACAAAATGGTTTTAAGATGCTTTTTCAACTGACCATAATAAGATAATTCGAATGAGTCCTTAAACGGCATTTTAAAACTGCACTTTACGAGTTCATAAAATTAAAATAAAACCTTTGATAGGAGTAAGAGGCACTTTAGAAGATAAGGTTTTAACATCGTTGTAAAGGAGCTGTGTAGGCTCTCATAAATCTGACTAAAATTTGATACTTATTGGCACCTCTTACTGCCATAATAAAAACAAATTGATTTCTAGTGGCTTTCATAAAACTTTAATAAAGCTTATTAAAGCTGGATTGTTTCGGCAATGTTACTTGGGATAACCTTTCTCTAGCTTATAATGTTCACCGTGAGCTGCAGCTACCGAAACAAGTCACACCACACTATAAATCAGATCGTTTTTCTCTCCGGCCACCCTCTTCTGGCCATGCACAGGCAAACAGCTACCTCACTTCACCTGTCCACTTCTCGGCTTTTGAAAAAAAAAAACAAATAATGCGTCCAATGTAGCAAAGCAAAAGTGCAGCAACTCACTCACCGGATCAACGCGAATACCGCTCAGAAAGAAAGTAAAAGTATCCATGTTCAAATCTCGATTTTATGTACCTACCAATAAAACCATTAGGCCAGCATACCACTAAGGCAACTAAGTAGATAATGATCTTGTTTCAAGCCGAAAATACCTTTTAATTTACGGCCGTTACATCAGCCAGCGCTCGCGTGCCCAGGGGAGATAATAATTTTCTCCGTTACTTTTTCGGGCTTCGGAGATCGTCATTGTTTCAACGTGATTTTCCCCATCGAGATCTGGGTGAGTTTAAAAACCCACAGAAAGGTGCTACGAAGTCATCCGATTGCGCTGGGAACTGCATAAATTCGGTTCGCTGTCATCGTTTGACGCTAATTGTGATTCACCTGGCGCAAGGCGTGCCAAATTAGCTAACGATCCCATAAAATCGTCGAAAATGGTGTCAAAATTGAACGCATCGGATTTTTTTTCGCAGACGCCATTCCATTCCCGACTGCGTTGCCTCATCGAATTGATGCATTGCAGACTCCTCCTCCTCCTCCTCCTCCAGCTTTATCTGCTTATCGTTTCTTTTGGGTGCGCGGAATGCAATTTCACTACGTCATATGATGCAAGCATTCACCCGATCACGCAGCATGCTGCAAGTTGCATGTAACTTAAGAAATGAAAGTGGAATAGTATGTATAGGTAGTACAAGAGTACCCGACTGCATCCACTGCATCTGGGAGAAAGCGCGTGCGTGTGTGAGCAGGGCGACGTAATTCGGAACGAAATGTGGGTTATGCAATCCGCATCCATGACCAGAACCGGTCCCGAACCGGTTGGCACTATGTAGTCCGCTGATCTGCTGCTCCCATTTCATCGATCGCGCGCCATCGTAACCTATAGGGAAGTCTTGCCATCTCAATTTCTTCGCAAATACTTACTTTCGATCTCCGGCATCGAGAGGACGCCATTTGGCTTCGAATGGACCAGGAATTTTCGCCCAAACCGATTCGCTTATGTACACAGAAATACAAAAATTACCACTTCAATTACATAACATCCCAGGTCGGGAAATCAATACCTGTTTTTTTTACCGATTTCGGGGCGGCCAATCAGGTGTGCCATTTCATCACGCACAGCACCCACCCTCTTCAGAATCAACAAACCACCGATCGATGACGGGACGGTGACTTTTTTCGAAGTGGAGACAAACAGAAAAAATGCGACGCTTTTTGGCCTCCGCCATCCGGAAAGTGAAAGTGATGCTGGGCACCACACCGAATAAAAACAAAAATAAGCGGACTGGCTCATTTCTCAAAACATTTACAATTCGTGTGCAGTAGGGCACCGAAAAAATCTCCTTAATGCAATGCTCATAACACGATGGCGAAGAAAGAGCCGCAAGAAGAAAATGCGATTTAGGAATGCAATTGAGAAGCGGCTTCAATTTGTTTTTGTTCATCTCAACAAAGCAGGTGATTTTGATTCGATTTGCGCAGAGCGAACGAACGAATCTCGGAGTCGTCGGAGGCCTAAAACGCGATCACGGGGTTTTCACGATTCCACGATTTATCCACGATTGTTTTGCAACAGCGCCTTTCAGATTAGCTAGTTTGTGTATTGTTTGATTCAATTAGTAATTAGGGGTTTTCTGGTGCGAAGATTTCTGATTTCGATAGGTTTTTTGTGCAAACGCGTGTGGATTCGGTTGCATCGAGCCTTCAGACGTAACCTCAAACTGTGGGATGCTGGGCTGTACAAACAAAAACAAAGAAGATCTACTGATACATTCCAACATTATTGGCAAGGCTATCATTCCATTTAGTTTCGGTAACATAGTAACCTCAACAACCGGGCTAGGGCTTGTATATTGAGGGTTATACAGGTGCTGTATTTTTCATGAGGTTCTTGCGATTTACGACTAGGATTCATTGAAAATGGACGCGCTAAAACAGTGTCAGAATTCACTTGTATTGTAGGGTGTCCCCGAATACAGACTAACGAGATGTTATATGTTAGCCTAGCTCCTTGATTCGGCCTATGTACCATATGTCATTATTTCGGAGATAATCAACAAAACCGGTTTGTTGGATATTTGGATGACCGATTTATTTCAAAGCAATTAGCATTAGCATTAGCATTGACGTTTGCAAACCTCGTGGATGGAGCTACGATGAGGAGTAATTCGTTGAAGACATTGCATGTCACCATAAAACGGAACAAATAACTGATACGTTTCTTCACACAATAATCTCCACAAAGACACTCCTCGATCGCTCACCTGGCCACGTCCATGCATCCGTTGAAGATAGGGAGGATTTGGTAACTACCTTAAGAAGACACGGGGAACCCACGTAGTCTTCAGTAGATCTCAAAGAAAAAGGGAAAAATGAATAGTCGGAGAGAATAGTTAAACAGAATGCCCTGTTTGGTGTACAGAAAAAAAAATTATGAAAAATTGTTTGACGAGAAATAGAGCATCACTTAACCTTCTTTCTCGTCAAACGGTTAGGACCTAAGCATTAACTAAAATCCTAGCCCTATATAGCTTATGGTTATAGCGCCATTACTCGCTCTCTGAAAAAAAAGAATGTCTGAAAGTAGAAGAACGGTTGATAAAAGAATACGTATCTGATTTCTTTTTTTTTTTTTAATAATCATTTATTTGTCCAGGCTCAATCGAATTAACTTTACAGAGCCAAATTTTCATATTTTTATACATCATTTATCTTAAAACTAAAGTTAGGAGGATAGAGCCGATTACTCGCGGCCGTCTCGAGGTTAATGGGAATTACAAATTACGGATGGGAAAAAGGGTGGGAATTTAAAGTATGGTTCACATAACACATTAAATTTAAATTCTAAATTATCTGAACACTTATAACTATACAATTTATGGTTTTCTTTTGACTTGAACATTTCTTGAAAAAGAAAAAAAAACACACACACATACACATATAAAAAAAAAACTTATACTAAACATACAGGTTAAACTAACTACAATCTAATGCTAATGTTAGTCAAAATCACATAAATGAGTTTCATGTACTCCAAATCATGTACAGCCAAAATATCTCGAATTGGCACATTGGGTTGTCTACCTCGAGCCCGAAGGGAATCATAAAGCTCAGATCTGGCTCCAGAATGTTCAGCACAAGACCAAATAACGTGATCTGCGTCCTGATAGCCTTGTCCACACTCACAGAGATTGCTGTCCCTCAGCCCAACCCGGTATAAATGAGCGTTCAAAGAATAATGATTGGACATGAGGCGAGACATGACACGAATGAAGTCTCGACCCACATCCATCCCCCTGAACCAAGATTTCTTCGACACCTTTGGGATGATAGAATGTTGCCATCGCCCCAAATCTCCTTTACTCCATTTATACTGCCAGCTGACGAGTGACTGTTGACGAAAAATAGTAAAAAATTCGTTGAAGGCGATTTGTCGATCACAAATATCGCCTTCCATAGCGCCCACCTTTGCAAGCGAGTCCGCTTTCTCATTGCCCGGAATCGAACAATGAGATGGGACCCATACAACGGTGATGATAAAATAACGCGAAGATAAAGCACTTAGAAGCTCCTGTATTTTCATGAGAAATTACGAGGAGTGCTTTACCGGCCTCAATGAGCGAATAGCCTCTATAGAACTGAGACTATCCGTGAAAATGAAAAAATGATCCGGTGTTAGTGAGGCAACAATTTCTAGCGTAAAATGTATTGCCGCTAATTCAGCGACATACACGGAACAAGGTGCTTGAAGTTTACGGTTGGCGCTATAAATTTCATTAAATATACCAAAGCCTGCTGACTCCTCTATCAAAGATCCGTCAGTGAAGAACGATTTAGTGGAATCAACTTGGCCAAACTTTGCAGCAAAAATCACCGGAGCAATCATAGGACGATGATGCTCTGGGATTCCACGAAGCTCCTGCTTCATGGATAAATCAAAATAAACCGAATTGTCGAAATCGGAGAAGCAAACACGATTGGAAATGTTCGGCGAAGGGCTGACATCCTGTGTTATGTACAAATGGTACAAGGTCATGAAGCGAGTTTAAAGATTCAACTTAAGGAGCTTCTCAAAGCTTTCGATCACCTGGGGGTTCATAACTTCACACCTGGTGATGAGCCGGAGAGATAATTCTGAAAACCGATCCGAGAGTGGCAACATGCCAGCCAGCACTTCAAGACTCATGGTGTGAGTCGAGTGCATGCAACCTAACGCGATACGAAGACACCGATACTGAATACGTTCCAGTTTAATGAAGTGCGACCGAGCCGCTGACTGAAAACAAAAACTACCGTATTCCATAACCGACAAAATCGTTGTCCGGTACAATGTTAGAAGATCTTGCGGATGCGCTCCCCACCAGGTCCCGGTAATTGTGCAGAGAAAGTTGATCCTTGGCTGGCACTTTCGCTTCACATACTCAATATGGGATCTCCAGGTGCACTTAGAATCGAACCAGACCCCAAGATATTTAAATGACATAGAATGAGTTATCGGCTTACCCCAAATTTGAAGCTTCGGTTGTGCAGGGTTATGCTTCCTAGAAAAAACTACCAACTCAGTTTTCTCCGTAGAGAATTCGATACCTAGCTCTAGAGCCCAAGAAGACAAATTGTCTAAGGTATCCTGTAAGGGTCCTTGCAGATCGATCCCATTGGATCCCGTGACAGACACTACGCCGTCATCTGCAAGTTGTCTCAGCGTACAGTTGTCACTTAGACAACCGTCAATGTCTTTGACATAAAAATTATATAAAAGGGGCTTAAACATGATCCCTGGGGAGACCCATGTAGCTAAATCGTGAAGCTGTAGAGGTTCCATGAGAAAAGCTCATATGTTTCTCTGACAGCAAATTGTACAAAAAATTGTTCATTAATGGTGAAAAGCCACAAGCGTGGAGTTTATCTGAAAGAACTTCAACAGATACTGAATCAAAAGCCCCTTTATGTCCAAGAATACAGAAGCCATTTGCTCTTTTTAGCAAAAGCTAACTGAATATCTGTGGAAAGCAACGCGAGACAGTCGTTCGTTCCTTACCCCTACGGAAACCATATTGAGTATCTGAAAGCAGGTTGTTCGTCTCAACCCATTTGTCCAGACGGAAAAGGATCATTTTCTCCAACAACTTTCGAATACAGGATAACTTCGCGATGGGTCGATAGGAGTTGTGGTCGGACGCGGGCTTACCAGGTTTTTGAATGGCAATAACTCTCACCCGTCTCCAATCATCCGGTACAATGTTGAGTTCCAGAAAGTGATTAAACAAGTTCAACATGCGCCTCTTCGCGACGTCTGGGAGGTTCTTAAGCAAGTTGAACTTGATCCTATCAGCCCCTGGAGCCGTATTGCCACACGAAAGGAGTGCGAGAGAGAACTCTACCATTGAAAAGGGTTGGCTAATCTCATCTATCGAATTCGTGTTTTTGCGAGGAATCATCCGTGCCGGCACAGAATCTGGACAAACTTTTCGCGCGAACTTGACGATCCATTGGTCCGAGTACTCCTCGCTCTCGTTGTTCGTAGTTCGGTTACGCAACCTTCGCGCCGTGTTCCAAAGAGTACTCATCGACGTTTCGCGCGATAGCCCGTTCACGAATGTTCGCCAGTAATCGCGTTTCTTGGCCTTGATGAGGCTCTTAAGTTCGCGTTCGAGAGCCGTGTATACTTCGAAGTGCTCAGGTGTTCCACGTCTACGGAAAACTTTAAACGCGTCGGACTTTTTACGGTAAACCTCGGTGCATTGCTGATCCCACCATGGAGAAGGAGGTTTCCTGCGAGATGACGTCCCTGGAACTGGTCGAGTTTGAGCTTGAAGCGCGCTGTCTAAAATCAGGTTGGAGAGGAAGTTATACTCTTCCAGCGGTGAAAGCCTTTCTACCGTCGTTACGGCTTCATCTACTGCTGTCCTAAACTTTGTCCAATCGATGTGGCGGGTAAGATCATACGTGACGTTGACAGATTTCGACGGATTGAACCCGGTGGCAACCGAAATTTTTATGGGCGAATGATCACTACCGTGGGGATCTTGAATCACATTCCATGTGCAATCCAACGATAATGAATTCGAACAAAGTGTGAGGTCTAATCTACTGCCAACTGAGGATGTACCAGCCAAACGTGTTACTTCTCCATTGTTAAGAACTGTCATATTAAAGTTGTCACAGAGGTCATATATCAGGAAGACCGGTTGTCATCGTACAGTTCTCCCCAGCCTGTACCGTGAGAGTTAAAATCTCCCATGACCAACCGTGGAGAAGGAAGGACCGAACAAATATCTGAAAGTTGTTTTCGGTTAATTGAGGCTCTGGGAGGAATATACACAGAAGCAATGCAAAGGCTTGTATTTTTAATAACAGCCTGACATGCGACAACTTCAATACCTGGAATAAGAGGAAAATTCACTCTATAGAAGGAGTAGCACTTTTTGATCCCCAAAAGTACTCCCCCTCCACGCGAATCCTCACGATCAAGACGAATAATATTGAAATCATGAATCGGAAGATTGATTTCGGGAGAGAGCCATGTTTCACAAAGAGCGAATGCATCACAACCGGTAGTGTGAGCTAAAAAATTTAAATGATTCCAATTTAGGAATCAAACTTCGATCAATTCCACTGAAGAACAGTGATCAAATCCCCGACCTCATTTGGAAAATTATCCATCGAAGGAAATGATAGCTGCAAGGATGGGCCACTTAATTGTCAATTGCTTCAAAAAAGTCTTCACTGTTGGAAGCATTGCCAAAACAATGCTTTTGAGAGGGTCAGAAATTTCGAGGTACTTAAAGATACCCTCGGCAATGTCATCAAATGAGAACAGCCCACTAGAGGAGGGGCTTCTGTTCTTAAAATTGGGGCTTCAGGGGTTTTGGAAGTCCCCGGAGAGATGGAAAGTCCTGGGTGTAGTTAGTACTACGAAAACCAGGTGGACTAGGATTTTCCTTTTTTCCACCTTTTCTTGAATTGGGCAAGCTGGTTTTGGGCTCCGGTTCAGCAACTTTCCGTGGGCGGACGCGTCTTCGCTTCCGTGAAGCACCTTCCGGAAAGCTGAATGATGTTCCCTCTTCAGCCAAATCAAAGTCAGACTCGTCATCTGACAGAGGAGCAAAGGATTTGTATTGACATTGGGTGATGGTGAGGCTTTTTCAGCATTTCGGCGAAAGATTGCCTGGAACGCTGTTTTAGCGAGCGTTCTAATTTTTCCCCGCGTTGTTTGTACGCCGGGCATGATGAGAGAGCATGGGGAGGAGTTTCCTTGCAGAAAGCGCATTTTGGTGTGCTGTCTGCACAGGCGCCATCCTCATGTTTCTCCCCGCAATTTGAGCAGCGTGCCTTATTGCTGCAATGGGAGGTCGTACATATGTCCCATCTGCTTGCACTTTTCGCAGATCATTACCCGAGGTACAAACAACCGCACAGGTAGTCAAAGTTTTCCCAACTCGACGTATTGAGGAGAGCTGAACCAGAAAAAGTCATACGAAACGAGTCTGAGGGGTAAATTTCTTTTCACCCTTAGTGATCGATACTGTGCCTAGTTTTCGCACATCGAGTATCTTGACTGAATGAAGCAGAGGGTTCTTAAATCGACCAACCCCTGCTTCAACAGGATCTCAGGGTCAAACTCGCTTCGGAGACCACACCTTCTATCTCAATACCTCGAGCTGGGATGTACACTAAATATTCCAGTGTAAAAATTGAGAGACAGCAATTTCGTTAGCTTGTTTAAGGTTGGACACAACGACTTTTAGTTTATTGTGTCTCACCTGCAATTATCTCGGTCACGGCCGAGAATCGCTTCATCAGATCGTTTGAAATCTGATAAATGTTGAGAGGTTTCGTTTTGGGCCGAAAATAGACAACCCAAGGACCAGCTGAACTATCAGGATAAGAGCGCGATCGGGTAACTTTAAGAGCTACCCCATCATTTTGCGCCATAGATGATTCATCTTCCGATAAATCATCCATGGCTCGCTTGTGGGAGCTTATGGCGCTCAACCACTAACGTAATTAACTACAATCAATCACAGATACACAAATTAAACCTAAGCACACACACTCACACACTCTCAGTCACTCTTCACACTCACACACAATAAGATTATAATGAATTCAAAAGAGCGAGAAATAAAAAATTATCTTATATACTACTAAAAAACTTATCTTATATGTATCACTGATCTACTGCAGACGAGCGACAAATGTGCTGCTGCTGCTGCCGAGCGACGATGAGTGGCCGCGTGTACCGGCTAGGCGTGTAGCTGAACGATGGTGATAATGATACTGGTGATACTGGTCGGTGGTGGTTAGCAGATGATCGACTGCACGCTTCACACGATGGCCTGCTGGTGTGCGTGCCGTATAGATGGGGAACAATATGGCCTTTCGATCGTGGCAATATTGCTAATTGCAATAAATGGCGTTGTTGCACTGTTTAACACTCAACGTTTTCTACTTCCGAAAACCAAGACTTGATTTCACTCGCGATTCAGAAAAAATTAGAGCTGAGGGCTTGAAACAACTTGTGAAAAGCTTCCAAAGCAACGGAGAGCTGACCGAACGAACTGTTCTGTTCGCTTGTTCATTGGGCAATGTATCTGATTTCTTGGATCGCGTCACTTTAATATTGCATTTTATTTCATTTTATTGACGTATAAGAGTTTATAGCTCCAAGTTACCACTCTTAATTCAAGTACTCAAACCTTACATAAAACACCAGCGGATAGTTGACAGGGTTTTGCAACACTAGAAGTGTACAATAATATTGCATATGCAATTATATACTATCATATAACAACATTACCCGACCGCGAGTAATCGGTTCTATCCCCTTAACCTTAGTTCTAAGATAACTGATGTATATAAACATGGAAACTTGACTCTGTAAAGTTGATTCGATTAAGCCTGTACAAATAAATGAATTCGTAAAAAAAAAACAACATAAAAAAGAAAATAAATGTAGGTTGGCTCTATTTCCCGTAATGTCCTTTCATGTTATTAGGATGGATCCAAGGCAAAGATGATCCCAAAGCGCGCCGCAAATACGAACCTAATGTGAATAGTAAAATGATCAATGTGACCACCAGGCACACGATCTTCTGCACCTGGAGGAAAAACTACCTGATGTGACACTTCCTCAACGGAGCCGACTCCCAGCCTCGTGTATTGACGAATAATCCCCACTGAGCTCCCGCGGCATGACAAGCCGGCCAGTTTTGCGCGAGGGTCTATCCAGAGGAACTGCGCTCTGTAGAATTACTAACAACACCAAAAAGGACAACCAAAACCGCGAGGTGAAACAAATAGAAACATTAAACTTACATTAAAAATGAAAGGTGGCGTATTCAACAGTGCTTAGAGACTGTTTGAAAAATATAATGGGTACTTAGCTGAATTCACACGATATCCATTTGCATTGATGCAACGAGCAAGTCACCGGCGCCGCCGCACTAGGCAACTTTGTTCTTTTTTTTTCTTTCATTCTAGCCAAAAACATTGTTGTTCACACTTGGTGCCTCATGGTGATGAGCGAACATCTCCTTCTAAATCATAATCGTTACTCCTCGCACGGAGAATACATAACATAACAATTTAATGTAACTTTGTTCTGTTCTTCTGACTCTTTCGTGACTTCCGGCTTTTCCACACTCTTCTTTTCTTTACCCATCACCCATTCAAAAATAAAAACCTTTAGGAGCGTGCTTACAAACAGTGTTCTCCACAACCGCCGAAAAAAAAACCGAACGTTTTGTCCGGAGAGAATACCCGGATAAAAATAACCATACAATTACAATACAATAATATAAAATAACCTTAAAATCTGTTTCCGACCATAAATCTTATTGTCCGCGAATCAGATAAATGAAAAATGCATATTGTCATTACAATAGATCTACAATTCACTTTATATGCTAGGATTTTCAACAATTGTGAAACAATATAATGAATAGTAATTGACTGAAATTTGTTCGGAAAATAATGATTTTTTCTATAGTTAAGATACATAACAACCCCCCTTTGTTATTGTCAATGTCTCAATGTACATAAGATTCTATTGTGGGAACAACAACTTCTATTGCCATGTTATTGTTGTGAACAATGCTTTTAATTGTACATACTATAGATTCTATTGTATGGTTACAATACATTTAATTGTAAATCTATGAGAATTTTTTATTCGGGTATTGTTCGCGACCAGCACATTCTATCACACTCCATGGTCACTTCCTAGGGGTATCTATCCGACACTTAATAGGATCGCCAGCGGATTCTGCGACGGATAAGCACGTTTTGGCTCTCGGCGGGACGGACTTCACGCGAAACCTGGACAACCTCTCTCGAACCGCACAGGACCGAACGTTTTTCGTCGACGCTTTTTTTTTTTTACTCTTTTCAAGGACCCACTGGTCCCACCTCGGAAAACCAACGTATTAAATCACTACAGAATGCATTTCTTCCATGGGAAACCTTAAAATGTCAAAACTTTTTAAAAATTGAAGGCAAAGAGCGAAAAATTTGACACCAAAAATTCAACACGTCCGCTCTTGTCCAAAGCTTACTGCGATCGTCTGACCGATTTATTTCAAAGCAATTGAGACATTATTATAGAAAAGGCTTGTAAGATGGAACAGCGCCACTTTTGACATTCATAGCGACAACACGATCGCGCTGACAAGTGTAAACCTCATTTTTTTTACTATTCTTCAATTTTCATTTGCTTTTGGAGTGAATACACTCATTCGACCTAGCTCTTCCAGGTTTCATTGTTCGAAAGTGGTGAAATAATTAAAATAGCAATTATTTCTTGTGCTTAGTAAGTGGACATTTCCCATCGATATCAAAAGGTTAACATTTGTGTTGGCTAGCATTTTTGGTGTATTTTTATGATCCAAAGGCATTCCCAAACAAATCGTAAAGTGAAACAATTGTTTTATGTTTTGTGTCTATGGCATCATGTTTGTAAGATGGAGCACTGTTGAGATTGTACGATTGAACACATTTTTTTCGTTTTAAAACATATGAATGACATTTTTTATGTTTAAAAATGCCATGGAATCAATAATAAATTGAAAAATAAAAATACATATTTTTAAATTGCAATTTTCGATGAATTTCAGAAAATTGGCCATAATTTTTTTATTACTATAAATAATCAGCTCCATGGGCGAAGTTGGAGCCTTCAAGTTCCTCTTTCGAAAAATCCTCGAAAAAAATAAAAAAATTACAAGCCATTTTTTGAAATTGCAATTTTGAATGGATTTCGAAAATAGGCTATAACTTTTTTTTATGACTATAAATAATCAGTTTCTTGAGCAAAGTTGGAGCCTATTAGTTCCTCTTTCGAAAGATGTTTTTGGATCCGCGTAAAAATAAAAACTATACATGTTACGAGCAAAAACGGATCGTGTTCCATCTACAAGCCTTTCCTATCATTAATTTACTGTTGTTCACTTCCGCGTAGTTTTGGATTTCCTTAACTTTTTAGACATCATGACTTTGCTGGTTTAGCTGAACAGATTATCTACACGATCTTCGAATGATTTAAATTTGCCGAAATGGAACCTATAACCTATAACCTATTGAACCTATAACCTATTAACCTATAAACCAAGTTGTACAGAAAAATGGTCACACGTTATAAACTAACAGGTCCCATAGGTAAAATATAAGGGGTGGATCGCTCTGCACAATTTTCTGTTGTGCTATTTTTTGTTAGTGTGTCAACAAGCGTTGCAATGTTCTGGGAGTTCCCGTAATGTGCCAAAGGTGCCGATGCGTTGACAGCCCAAATTGTTATTTTCAGCTGAGCCTAGCAACCTGGCAATGCATATTGGCAAGGTTGCTGGTTTCATATTTCTATAAGCTCAACTGTCAAAAGTGTGCCTAAGTGTGCCACACATGTGGTATGGATTGATAATCGAAGTGCCGCTGTAAGGAAACATGTTCGACATCGTGGCTGGCACACTGTTTTAAGCGACTTACCCTTGGTAAACTAACAATGATTTCACAAGAAAACCATAAACCCAATGTTAGCAACATATTTTTTTCTAGTTTCTTAACTATGGCCTGTTGTATAGAATGCGTAGTAAAGATGTTGTTATTGGTAACATTTACAATACAAATGTCTGAGTTCCGGTTGAATGTTTTTCATATGGCTCATCTTAACACATACTAAAGGAACACAATGTGTAGAGTGTGTGTAGAGTGAATTATAATGTTTTGATTGAGGAATGGCCGCCAAATTATACGTAAAAATCACTTAAGAGTTTCTTAGCAGTTTAGGTATAGTATGATTTGTCAAATTGTTTGTTGGGTACAGGGAATACAGCTGGCAACACCTTGAATCAGAAAATCAGAAAAAAAAAAATGGACATAGACAACATATTTGTTATTATCTATCGATGGGACGAATTTGCATCCATGATTGGACCCAATTTGGTACCTATAGATCGACATTACATCCATATCCCTCGAAAGTTTCTGACTTTATAAAATGAGTTGTGTAACTTTTCGTGATACTACCAGATGGCTTGTTAAACATATCTTAGGAAGTGTATAGCTAGTGAAATTATGCTTCCTGCTCAAATGACTCATAAATTATAATAAAAAATGTAATCGATTGTTCCATGTAAGCCTGAGTTAAGGGACACATACCCTATTCCAGGCAAATCCAAACATAAATCTATTTTATTCTGGCCGCAAACATAAACTTGCTTTATTTCACACATATTTTATGTTTAAAACCAAGTATCATCGATGTTTGAAATAAAAATCTTGTTATGATTATTTTAAACATATTAATGATAAGAATAAACGTACAAGTTATTGAAAAAAGAATAAATTATTATTGTTTTAAGAAAATATTCGGATTATTTTGGTTGCGTTCTAAATATTATTTATTCTATATATGCATAAGGAGTGTATCGAATATAAGCTATCCACATACATTTGCGTTGTATGCATGTATTTGTGATGGTTTTTTATGCTCTGAACACTACATGCTGTGCGTTTGACTGTCAGCTTTCTTTTATTTACTTGTTTGTGCGGTTCAAATTCTGCATTTTCAAAATGTCGCGTATTGAAGAGGAAGTGAAAATTAAGGTTCGGGACACAGTTCGGGCTAAGTGAGAAGGGTATTACTATGCGAAAATTGGCGAAGCGGTTTGAAATTCATCATGCGAGTGTTAAAACCATCATTAATAAGTTTGGAGAACACTATTCTTTGGAAGTGCTACCAGGAAGAGGCAGAAAACCCGGTTCTTCCAACCCGAAACTGGAGCAGAAAGTGGTATCTCTAATCATTAAAAACAAATCAATGTCAATACGTGATTTGGCCAAAAAAGCAGGAACGAGTGTCAGAATGATCCAGCGTATCAAGAGGCGAAACCACCTGAAGACCTACAAGAAGCAGAAAATTTCGACACTAAGTGCCGAACAGAAGAAGCGAACAGCAACAAGGGCCCGGAAATTGTATTCGCGTCTTTTGCAGCGTCCGGATACATGCGTTTTGATGGACGATGAGACCTATGTAAAGGAGGACTTAAAAACCCTTCTAGGTCCACAATACTTTACTGCCGTCGTTGGGGAGGATGTGTGCGATGCGGACATGTGGAGAAATTCGGTCGAAAGGTACTGGTACAGGTACAAGCAATATGTTCCTGTGGTTTTAAGTCAACCTTTTTTTACACTACCGGAACTATAAATGCGGAAATCTATCGATCTGAGTGTCTCCAGAAGAGATTGTTGCCTTTATATAAGACGCATAGTACACCTCCACTGTTTTGGCAGGATTTAGCGTCGGCTCACTATGCCAAAACCATTCTCAATTGGCTTGCGGAAAAGGGTATTGATTTCGTTGAGAAAAATATCAATCCACCAAATTGCCCCCAGCTTCGACCCATCGAACGTTACTGGGCAATTGTGAAGAGGGTCTTCAAGAAGACTGGTAAGGCAGCTGAGAACATGCAGGAGTTTACAAAATGTTGGGCTCAAGCGTCCGAAAAATGCGATGCAGCACTTGTCCGGAACTTGATGAAGAGCATTCGATCCAAAGTTCGAAAATTCGTGAAGGAATAACTTAAATTTCATCCGGTCTTCATTATGTTCAAGTTTAACCTCGTACAATAAAGGATCAATTTTTTGTATGAATAAAATATCGGTTTTCAACATAATTTGAGAGAAAGTTTGTGGATAGCTTATTTTCGATATACTCCTTATATGCATCTGAGTTAGTTTAATTCTGGTTGTGGCTAAAATGCCAACAGGTTCCAAGAACCGGGCAAATAATCTACCGATTAATGTGATGATTGGCTCATGTTGCAACGGCGAATGCTTGCCTCGGCCTCACATTCTGGAGAGGGAAGTACACGTTGAAATTAACATGCTTTGAATTTGATTCAAAAATTATTACATGCATGTTTTCTATTTCCTTTAAATAATTTTTATGTTTCAAGTTCAACATCGACAGTTTTAATTTAAATGGACGAAATTTTTATCCGTACAGAAAAAAACGATTGTTGGTAAACAAAAAAAATTGTCTGAATTATCCATACGGGAAGATCTCTGACGATTCCTTCAACGAGTAGTATGTGGAGGATAAACAAAATCACAGTAAGTCTATTTTATTTACCATGGAGGATAGTTGCCATGGTGAGGATAGTGAAAATAGAAATCAGAATGCAACGGGCAGTACTGACATGCTCATGATTCATGTGGTGTTTGTTTTGGTTACTAAATTTACACGATAGGTGAGAAAAATCGAAATGGAATTAACAATCAGTCATTGTAATGATACATGTAAATTAATTTGTTAAATTAAGAATTTGGCTGTGAGGTTAATATTAGCTGATCAACTCCGCCTTTCCTCATTTGGCATCCATGATGTCCGTACCCAGGCGGTTTCGGATTTCAGACTTATTCAGATTGTATTGCGAGAAAACTTGCTCCATTTCTTCATAAGAAAGCGGAATTAGTGAAAAGTTCGCAATGAACTTTCGTAGCAAGCCAGCTTCCCATTTGGTCGTTTGAAATACAGACTTTTCTACAACAAGTTTCGAAGTCTTCTGATTATTCCACCTTGTTTTCTTTGCAGGTGGGTACCATCCTTAGCTCACCAAAATCATGTTCAATGCCTGTTTCTCACCGCTTTTAAAAAATTACGGACTTCTTCAAAGGACACATGCAGTAGTCAGAACTGGATCAGAGCGCTTAGTGATCTGTCTAATCAAATCGGTAAAGAAAGCACAGCAGATCGAGTAAAAAACCTACATCATGGCATCATCGAGAATTTCGGATCTAAGCATTTCTCCTGCAGCTACCCCGATTTGTATTTTCGACTTCTTACGATTTTTCTCGAAATCTGAAACCCCTACATCCGTTAGGTTTTTTAGGCAATCATCCTCACAAAAATGTGCAAGAAGCATCAACAGTGAGGAATTCCGTAGTTTTTTACTGGAAAATACGATTCGCTTTGTCGATTAGAGGCAATACTTAGCTTAGGAAGTGGAAAGGTGGCTGCGTAATCGGGTCATTAAGTTGACAACAATCAAACCTTTGTTCTGAAATTTCGGAATCTGGAAGTTCTATCTGATGCAAAGCCCACAAACCGTTATTTTTTGTTATTGATCTGGAACTGTTTATTAATTGCAAAAATATGTATAGGTTTGCACACTGCAAGATTATATTAAAGCTAACAAAAAATTACGGTCGAAATAACTATGCATCAAATAGCAAAAACAACAGCCAAAAACATTATTCTAACTTCCAAAAATTCCTCTGCATAAATGCATAAAAATACTTCTTAATTAGAAGAAGAACACAGAAGACCAGTTTTTTGTAGAAATACTTGCGGGAAATTCTACCGAAATTTGTGAAGCATTCTCTTGGGGAACTTTGAAACAATCTCTTCTCCAACGGAAAACCTGAAAAAAATATTGAAGTGATATCTGGAGAACTATATGTAAGAATTCTTGCAGACATCCTGGACAAAATTTGAAAAATAATTCTACAAAAAATCCATTGCGGAATTTTTAGAGTTAAGAATTAAATATATGAGATATTGGAATTCGTGTACAAAATTCTTATTAGATTTCTCCAAGAATTACTTTGGAATTTTCTTCAAGAATTACTTTAAGAATAGCCTTATAGTTTGTTACCGCGACCACGTTTTTAAGTAAAAGAATCAGTGTTCTCGATTGGATTAGGAACGACACAACTTTATTAACTCCGACGACTATAACAAAACGATATTCGATGCGATGTCTACTGGTGTCTATTCGATAGTATACTGAATTGATCAAACCTATTGTTGGCGATGAAGCTTTGCATTTGGCAACACTGCCAAGGACCAACCAATACTGATGAGCAGGTTAAAATTAAGAGTATTGATAATAGCGGTAGACGACAATGAAGATAGTTACAGATTGGTTCGATAATTCAATAGTCCATATCATCCTTTGCGAGAATTACCAGTAAAGTTAGATTTAGTGCAGTTTAGTGCTGATTTTATTAATAGCCTAGAAAATTGTGGTATTGTACCAGTGGACTGTTCCACAGTACGCAGCGCTGATTACTCTGGGGAAAATAAGATTCTCAGAACAGAGCATAAGGTAACATCTGCTTTGTTTTCTGCAAATTACAATGCCTTAAAGATTAAACTATGTTCCCATAGCGATCCCAGGTGCAAGTGATTGCTGTTGGCTACACCGTACGCCAGCATTTATAAATCGTACATTAAAGTATGTACTCAATTTCCTATTATAAGCATACACAATTTCTATAATTCCCCATAAACTATTGTAGAGTAAGCAACCCGGAAATCCAATTTTTGTTCGCGTGAAGATTTTCACATAAGGGTGAACCGGAATTTGTGAGTTACAATCATTTATATTTTAAGCAAACTTGACCCAACAAATATATATCAATTACAGCTTAAAGCATTACGCCAAAAAGAATCGGTGTGTTCATCTTTCCCGAACAAATCTTTAAGAAATTCGTCACAGATGTCGAATACAAGTTCGAACCCCCGATAAATCCTACGTTTGTGCTGCCTGCGATCGCCCTGATAGCGAGGATGATATAGCACAATGCGATAAATGTACTGCTTGGTGGCATTACTCCTGTGCCAAGGTCGATGCCTCTGTCGCTGATCACCGTAGCTGATATGCGTAAAATGTTTACCGCCACCATCCATACATCGATCCACTTCTATCCGGACGACGTCATCGAGTCGGAGAGCCCTTTGGAGCTCAGCTTCAGCGATTAGCAGAAGAGAAAGAGCTGCACAAGAAGCAGCTAGAGATCAACATGGAGAAAGAGTTTGTGAAGGCTAAATACGATCTACTGCAGCAGTGTGCGTTGAAGAGGTAAAACAGAAACGCGTAGCGTTCGTAGCAGAATTGCCTCACATCGAAACAAGAGAACGAGAGAAAGACGTCCACGAGTGGGTAGACCAGGTAGCAGCGTCGCACACAAACAGCAAGTCGCTCACCGAGTCGAAGAACCCTCTTATCCTGTTG
>JASCZW010008805.1:0-47352 GCA_034211315.2 Aedes japonicus | reverse complement strand
CCTTGTAATAGGGTAACGGGATGTAATGTTAGCCTAGCTCCTTGATTCGGCCTATGTACCAAATATGTCATTATTTCTTCGGTAATCAACAAAATCATGTTGCTATCAGCATGACCGATTTGAAACCTAGAGGGTTTGAGCTGTTTAGTGGAATACTTGTAACTATAAATTAGAAGAAAAATTAGTAATCTCCATTTAATTCCAACTACCTTTGCTTATCTTCGACAGATACGCGTATTTCGTCTACAATGTGCAGACTTCTTCAGTGTCTCGTACTAATAACTCGCCTCCAGTCGAGTTATTAGTACGAGACACTGAAGAAGTCTGCACATTGTAGACGAAATACGCGTATCTGTCGAAGATAAGCAAAGGTAGTTGGAATTAAATGGAGATTAATAATTTTTCTTCTAATTTATAGTTATGACCGATTTATTTCAAAGCGATTGAGACATAATTAACCAATTTATAGTAGTTCACTTCCACGCAGTTTTCGATTTCCATGACTTTTTAGACACTATGACTTTACTGGTCAAGCTGAACAGATTATCTATACGATCTTCGAATGATCTAAATCTGCCGAAATTGAACCTATAAACTGAATAATGCAGCCAAGATGTACAGAATATAGTCATATGTTATAAACAACATTGGTAAAATAACTATGATTGAACAAGCAAACGGTAGACCCAATGTTAGGGACATATTTTTTTCTATGTTCCCAACTATGGCCTGTTGTATGAAAAGCGTAGTAAAAATGTTCTTATTGGTAACATTTACAATACAAATGTCTGAGTTCCGGTTGAATTTTGTTCATTTGGCTCATCTTAACACAAATTGAAGGAACAAAATCTGTGTAGAGTGAATTATATTGTTTTAATTGTCGAATGACCGCTAAATCATATGTAAAAATCACTTAAGTGTTTCTTAGCAATTAAAGAATAGTTTGATTTGTGAAATTGTTTGTTCGGTAGATTGCATTTTATAAAAAATCCATCGAATGGGATGAACTTGCATCCATGATTAGACCCAATTCGGTACCCATAGACCGACATTACATCCATATCCCTCGAAAGTTTCTGACTTTATAAAACGAGTTGTGTAGCTTTTCGTGATACATACTACCAGATGGCTTATTAAACATATCTTAGGATGTGTATTGCTAGTTAAATTTTGTTTCCAGCTCAGATACTTTATGAGTTACAATGAAAAATGTAATCGATTGTTGCATATTAGGCTAAGTCAAGGGACACATACCCTATATAGCAAAAGGATAGATAGTGCACATAGTCCAATGCAATCTTTGAACTGCATCTTTCACAACGAAAAAAAAAATCTACGTTGTAAATTATTTTTTAAGTATTTTAAAGAACTTCTTTGCTGTTCGGCAATAAAGTTATGCGGTGATAAATCATAAATTTTCTCTAAAAATGTCTACATATCTACAAATTCTTGTAATTTATTTCCACCAGATCCATGTATTAACAATCTGTTCGACGCCACTGCTTGAATTACAGGGATTCAACACAATTTTAACTAAGAAGAGAAATTAGGTTTTGACCAAGTTTTTCCGTGCTTGGACAATTGACACATTTGTCCAACTAACATTTCTCGTTGGGATTGAGATCACATGGTTCAGGTACCATTTGAATAACCGAGCACGATACCATTTATAATAGGTACCATTTGTAATAGCCGAACGCGTTGAATAGTTAGATATAATTCTTCAACTACAGGTTTACTGGTATACTTCTGTTAATTTGCCCCCATATGTTTATCTTCGGTACTTAAGTGATAATTTTTTTTATTGATTCCAAAAAGTTGCAGCCTGATAACCTGAATAACATATATCGGTTTAGGAAGATTTAATGTAGCCGGAAGCCACAGCAAAAGGCTTTAAAAAAATACACGAGGGAGATGGCACATGCATCAAACATATTAAAAAATGTATGGACGGAGACCCACTAAAGAGGAGAAAAGTCTAGTATTCCCAAAAATGAGAACACGTGGTTTATGGACTATCACTTAGCTCTTAAAAAGCTTAATGAATTGATGTAGAAGGAAATGTTCACTCATCACCATGAGGCACCAAGAGTGCACATTAATGTTTTTGCTAGAATGAAAGATATGAAGAGAAAGTGTTGAAAGTTCCGTCAGTGTACGGCAGGTTGGAAATCGATCAGATTTTTGAAAAATTGAGCAAAAGGGCATGGGCCTAGTGGTACTGGACGTCATCTTTTGCCTAACATCCCACTGTGGGGTAGGTCGAGGCACGGTCCTTCATCTTTTGCCTGTTGAGGTGGAGGACTTATCCGCCACTTATCACTAAATAAATAAATAAATAAATAAGTAAATAAATAAATAAATAAATAAATGACTGAATAACTAATTGATGCTTAGGCAACAACTTGCTAGCAGCCAGCTGAGCCATCAACTACCTGACCAATGGTTGGTCGCCAGTGTACATGCCATCGCCAGCTGTCAATCACATACTGGCCATACCGCTCCGCACAGTTTCAGTACTACCGAAGGAATGAGAAAATTTGCGAAGGTGTACCCGTTGTATATCGTTAACTACTGGCAGGCTTACTGATATTCGCATCGTTTTCCCCTTATTCACTCATCGTGTGCGACGATCTTCCTAACATCGATATACAAACAATCCTCACTAATGAAGAGCATACCAACGTAATACACTCAGTAGCAAAAAAAAAGCCGAGCAAAATTTTGCTTCCAAAAAATGCCATGTTCAACCTACTGTAACTTTGTCAATTATCAATATTTCTAGCTGAAACTTTCACCACACTATGAACAATGTATAGATCTTATGTGGTCGAAATTGTATGTTGATCAGGCTTATAAATTTTAAGTTTTCATTACATATGTGAAAAAAGTCATTTTTGGACATACCAATTTCAAAACTCCGTATTTCTGTGAAAAATTTAGATAACATATTTTAAATTTCACAATAGCCTTAAAATACATAAGAAATAATGTGGACGAAATTTGAACTATTTTCATCAAGTGGTTTGGACTACAGCTGGCGTCAAAGTTGACGAACCAACATAAGTATTTTCCTTTTTCACCCGATATTGACCATGCTGAAATATCGGTGCAAAAAAAAAGCCGAGGTGAATTCATCTTATTAAGACACACGATTTGTTACGCCTGAAATATCCAAAATAACTAGTGTAACTCACGAAGAACTTCAAAATATGGCATACAGCATCAATTGGATTGAGAAAAACTACGTGTACAGTGTTATACAGTATTATTAGAAGAATTCACCTCGGCTTTTTTTTGCACCGATATTTCAGCACGGTCAATATCGGGTGAAAAAATGGAAATACTCATGTTGGTGCGTCAACTTTGACGCCAGCTGTAGTCCAAACCACTTGATGGAATTAGTTCAAATTTTGTCCACATTATTTCTTATGTATTTTAAGGCTATTGTGAAATTTAAAATATGTTATCTAAATTTTTCACAGAAATACGGAGTTTTGAAATTGGTATGTCCAAAAATGACTTTTTTCACATATGTAATGAAAACTTAAAATTTATAAGCCTGATCAACATACAATTTCGACCACATAAGATCTATACATTGTTTATAGTGTGGTGAAAGTTTCAGCTAAAAATATTGATAATTGACAAAGTTACAGTAGGTTGAACATGGCATTTTTTGGAAGCACAATTTTGCTCGGCTTTTTTTTTGCTACTGAGTGTAGCTCACTGCCGTGAGTAGCCCGGCTGAGAAGAATATGAGTGGCAAAGCAAAACGGGAAACTTCGTTCTTCATGCTCTTCGGCTCTGACTCGCTCACATCGTGACTAGCAGAGTGGTTTGATTGACCTGAGTGTTCTTCAGTTTTATCACTCTTCTTCACATGCGTTGATCTTCATGAAGTATGAAGATCCAACGCATTTAGTTTATTCTTCGACGCGAACCAGGAAAGTTGTTCGTCACAATGAAGAACGGTAATGTTTGAAACAGCAGCTTAGCGGTGTGATTTATTTATTAATCCCGCTGAGCTAGTGGAACCTAGTGTTGCGATTAAATACCGCATTTCTTTATATCCCGATGTGGCTGGGCGGTTGCGCTTGGGAAAAAATAACCGTAGCTTTCGAGTGATAGTTGGGATGGTCAGCCAAATAGTAGCAAAACTAATAAGGCTCTTATGTTGCTGAACGCAAATGAATCGCTGCTGTCGAAGGTGGTTGATGTATTGGGTGCAGAGTTAAATTAAGTCTGCTTGGTTTTGAAGATTTGTTTATCGTTACGTTGTTTCATTTCTCTCTTATTCTACTTGTATTTATACTGAATTGAGACTTAACAGATATAAGATTTGTTATACTACAGATAAAAAGTGTATGTATTCCTTAACTCTTATGCAATGATCGATTAGATTTTTTATTATAACCCATAACGTTTTTAAGCTGTAAGCGAGATTCAACTAGTTATACACTTGCTAAGATAAGTTTGATAAGACATTTGGTAGTACGTACAGAGTGGCCACAGACTCGGGAAAATTGGGAAATGCGGGAATCCAAAATCATCGGGAAATATGCGGGAAAAAGTCGGGAATTTCAAAATTAAATTTTTGTCATATAGAAGGAACCATACTCACACCTTTTTCAAACAATTCGAGTAGCGTGTTTGTCATCTACTCGGTCCAACGATCTCATTAACGAAATTCAACTGTGTTTGGCTTTGCATGTGAACCGTTTTCTGCTGGCTTTGTTCAGCCTGTTAAGAAACGTACCGTTTAGAAAATCTGACTACAACCTGTCACAGGGCAGGTGAGGTTTCGCACATTACTTACTGTTTTTATTTTACTTGACTTGAATTCATAGATGATCTTTTTGACTGAAGCATCACTTTTAAATGCCTAACTGCAATTTTAGGGGTAGGAATATTGCTGTCGTTTTTTGAAATACTATAAAGTCTCAATCCATTTGCATAATTGAGAAATATTTGTCACTGCAGTGGACAGAAACCTATTGTGCCAGTCAGCTTATAGCAATAACAAAGACAACTAATACATCAGACATTTTTGTTAAACGAGTGCTTTTCAAAAATGAGGATAAGAGACGTGTTTTTCTCCACCAATGCAACAATTAATATTTCACACGATTTTGAGAGACACGATCAGTGAGAGTTTACGTCCAAAATTCCATATCGCAGGTATTTTGGGATTCAAACAAAACAAATGGTGAAATTATAGTTTATCCGAGTGCTTTGCGTAGGACGTTGTGAATGGAATCCCTCTAATAGTGTGTTATGGCCGTGTTTCTTGAGATGGATTGACCATCGGTAGTTTCTTTTTCCATTTTTTTTTGTTTTTTAGTGCCCAGCTCCCGCATCCGAACGAGCTTTCCAGCATCAGATAAGAAATATTGGTGAGGTCGTTTTATGTTATCAAAAATATAAATTAACTATATACAGGCCCGGATCAAGAATGTCCATTTTTGATTCTGGAAGTGTGAAAACTCTTCACATATCCATTTGATATGTGAAGATTTTCATGCGGAGCTTATTGTATATGAAGATGACCTCAGAATGTACGTGTAGAAACAAGCATTCTTGAAATGGGTCGTTGGATTTTCAATAGAGCTGTCACCTTCAATCTCCATGGCTAAAAATGTTTGCACATAGTGATTACATATAAATTACTGAAGAAATGCAGACAAGTTTCTTCCATAAAAGCACTGCCGGTCAGTGGGAGATTGATTGTAAACACACACACACACACACACACACACACACACACACACACACACACACACACATCACACACACGAGTGCTTTTCAAAAATGAGCTGTGCATTGTTCAACCCCTGTTAAATAGACTTAATCCAGAGAAATTTGCGAAATGGGTGAATCTGATTTTGTACACACTCAGATTATTTTACAGAAATCTTTAAAATTTTACCGAATTCTCAACAGCTGAACGTTCGTAATTTGATTTTACGGATTTCGGTAAAATTTTACCGTTTTACAGTCACCTGAAAAAAAATTACCGGATTTCGGTAACATTTAACCTAAATCCGTTAAATCGGAATTCGGAATTCGGAGAATTCGGTAAAACTTTACAGATTTCTGTAAAAAAATCTAAGTTTGTTGGCTGACATTGGAATCGACGTTTTTTAGCGAATAAAAGCTCAATTTGAAACATTAGCCACAATTGGCTAGCAGATGCTTTCGTTTACTAGGTGGTGGTCTTAGTTTAGGAAAGTGAGCTTTTATTCGTGAGAATAAATCTTCAATTATATACCTAGAAATTAGAAGAAAAATTAGTAACTTCCATTTAATTCCAACTACCTTTGCTTATCTTCGACAGATACGCGTATTTCGTCTACAATGTGCAGACTTCTTCAGTGTCTCGTACTAATAACTCGACTTGGTACTAGTACGAGACACTGAAGAAGTCTGCACATTGTAGACGAAATACGCGTATCTGTCGAAGATAAGCAAAGGTAGTTGGAATTAAATGGAAGTTTACTAATTTTTCTTCTAATTTCTAGTTACAGGTATTCCACTAAACAGCTCAAACCCTCTAGGATTCAATTATATGTTTGTTTACAAAAGCAGATTTGCCAATTTCACAAATTTCTTCGTATGCATAAAATTACCAATTGACGCATGACGATATATTTGATCACTAGAATTACCTATCTATGGAGTGCCTTAGATAAAAATGATGCAAAATAGTTTTTCCACTGAAATTCTGCGAAGATCGTTAAGTGTAAAATTAACAAGTTGCTAGAAGAGTGCTGTTGCCTCATTTGAGAAGATTTGATGATGAAGCCAGGAAGCAGGAAGAAAGAAAGCCGAAGGAAATTCATCCGAATTTCAAACAAAGCATTTCATCGGTATTCCAATCAAAAGTGTTCGCTGTTGTGGTTGATGTGGTAGACGATAAGATGCTGGGACCAAAGTTTGATTTTTTCATCATGCTACCATTAATAGTCGAGTCGTGTCCCAGACCTTTTAAACAATTTGCAATTTTTTAAGCCTGTGCGTCAAAGCAAAATCATTAATTGAAAGTGAATTGACGGAGTGCAATCTTCTTCCAATCCTTAATATGGAAATTGGAACTCGAAATAAGAAGAAAAATTAGTAATTTCCATTTAATTCCAACTACCTTAGCTTATCTTGACAGATACACGTATTTCGGCTACAATGTGCAGACTTCTTCAGTGTCTCGTACTAATAACTCGACTTATTCGTTTCTTCTAATTTCTAATTATATTTATTCCACTAAACAGCTCAAACCCTCTAGGATTCATGGAAATTGGGGTTGTCTCTAAATCGGCAATCAAGAAAGAAAGAAAACTCGATTAAAAAAATCCGTGATATACTGTCGATCTATTTACTGTGGTTTTCTGAAGTAGCTACTCAACAAATCTCCATTAACATACCCTTTAAGGTGAAACGGGAGGCAGTCCTTGCCCCAAAACAAAACAAATAATAACCAATGGATGCTCCAGTAGAGCAATCGATTCTTTGAAATTTCACGCCTGAAATCCTACACTGAACCAAATAATCTTATGAATTTCATAAGGTTCAACTTATGAACGATGTTTTGGAGTTTCAGAAGGCATATGAATGAATTTGGTTTTACCCGACGCTGTTCTTGTACGCCTTTAAGCTTTCCTCATTACAATTTTTGATATATACTAGTGGGCAAGTCACTGGACCTACAACCTCATCGTTCATGGTTCGAATCTAGGTTGCTCCATATTTTTATTTTTTCAACAAGATAAATTTAGTAAACTCATACTGATTCCTTATAGTAAATAATCATAATGTAATCTTATGAATATCGAAAGTTTATTTCGCTGAGTGTTATAATATTTGAGGTTTTTGCTCAGAAAACTTCGAAGTGATAGGGACTTGATCCCGTATGTCCTTAACGCGTTACGTCATCTATATTAATCCTGATGTTATAACACGCATCAAGGAGGAAGCTTTACGGCTTCTGGAGTTGTGTAGATAAAGAATATCTCAGCGCTGCTGTTCCTCACTCGAATGAACAAATTTGACAACATTTTTACACGAAAATGCAAAGATGGAGCGAGAATTCTCAATCAATGAAAAGTGTCTGGTGGTGAACCAAACTGAAAAAAGTTTGGTAGCTCATAAAATTGTCTACGAACTCTCAACGATGTTGAAATCAAGAAATTCTAGATACATGTGTATCACTTTGGCACCATACATTCCCCCCTTACCCTTTGGAATATGTGTATATAATGTACGTAATAGAATATAATATATGTATTTACAAAATGTAACTGAAAGTCACTGGATTGTTGCTGCTAAATAAAATTTGGAAATGTATTAATATCTGAATTGCCCTGGACAACCTGAAACGCCGAGTAGATCTGTCCTCTCAACAAAAATAAAATTTCAACAAAAAGATATTTGATTTGTTTTATTATTTTGAGAATCAACATATAGGTCGAAAAAAGAAGTTTTAGTGATTGAAGAGCCCGGTTCAATGATTTCTGAAATAAATGTAATATCATTAAACACATCTATTTAAAATTATTAATACTGCTACTATCACAAGTCAGTCTTTTATGGAGTAGTAGTTGTAGTTCAGAAATAGAATTTTAATGAAAATGTTATGCTGAAATGCTGAAAAACAAATTGAGTATTACAAGCTTTAAATTGTCATGCTGCGCTGTGCCCTGAAAGATTTCACAAGGCGAGCTGAAATTATTAATTAAATAAGAATGGAAAATACATCCTGCTTGAACACGATCTTCAGTCGCAGTCACTCACTTTCCTATTGTCAAGTTAACGTTGCCCATGCTACGCCAACCAGCTTCTCCATGCTGAAATACTGAAAAATGTGTAGAAAACTACAGTAGAAAAACTAATAAGTGTGATATAACCACAATGGAACTGACTCTTAGCTTCGAGTCTTGACAGACAATCCCTACTGAGCCCTTGCGGCACGTCAAGCCGGCCAATTCTGCGCAAGAAACATTACATCCCATTACCCTACTTCAGAAAAATTAAAATCTACTCTACAGTCACTAAATATAAAGACAAACCTGAATTTCTCCACCTAAGGCAAGAGCTGACCATTCTTATACTTCCCCAGAGGTGTCTGGAATATGAATGTGGTAGTGGACTCCTAATCTTATCAACCGCGTAAAAAGCGATTTTTAGGTACATCCGCTCAAAAAAGCCGTGAACAACCCGTAATAACTGACTCCTCTGTATAGTAGATGTACTAGTTATGGCTAAATAGCCAGATTACCGCGTGTTGGTATGGTATTCCCATAGACTGTATGAGAATACACCATAATAGGCATGTACAGCAATAACTGGTACATGTACCTTATATTTACTATTCTAAAAATATTTGATTATTTGATATCTGTAATGCCGCATAGCCACCAGATGGGCACAACAAATCTTCGATGTCACCATCCTTCCAGCTATGCTACCTAGGCATTCGGTTCCAACCAACCAACAAAATATTATTCGCGAAGAATAAGCAGTAGCCTATTCCTCATGAAGAATATATTAATAGGTGATCGCTACCGAGCTGCATCGCATGCGAAGAATGCTTCTATGAATCGAGCAAATAGAATATTGAGAGTGAGTGACCTAAGCTTGAATATGTAAAGTGGTAACACAGCGAATGGCGAAGAAGATAGAAGAGACGAAAAAAACCGATGTTACTCCGTGTGCATGGCCGATCGGGCTCGATGGTTTGAATGTATGTTCACTGCTGCTACGACTCGGTGGCGAAGAGCAAACGTGGTGAATGAAGAATGCTTGCTATAATCCGCAACCTTGACTACTGCATATGATACCTCCCATGCTCACATTTTAAATCTGTGATATGAAAATACATTGTGTTAATTTTGCTTGCAAAACAGAATTTTTAAACATAACATTTTATTTGCGCTGTTTTGAATAGTTTGCAATTGTTCAAGGATAATTCTTAATGATTGAATTGATACGCGAGAAAATTTCCAACCGATCTATCGAGCATTAATTAAGTTAAAGAGTGTCCCATATCATATTGCATCACGGAAAAGAACGCTGTAGAAAGTAACCTAGTTGACCGATGTTTTTCAAATTTTCAGACAGTAAAATATAAACTATTAGTAAGCTATTGACATTAGGTTCTGTACAACATCTGGCGCCACCTTCTTCTGTTCGGAAACCCACCTTTTCTTCAGATTTGACCTCCTTGGGATGCTTCCGTAGTGGCTGCTTCATAATAGCCTAGTATTTTTTAGTGGGTCTTAGTACCGTGGCGTTGGGGGTGTTCATGTCCTTAGTAAGGGACCCCGTTGGCTTCGCACCACTCCAGGACAACATTTGAATAGAGGCATAAAGCTAGATTCGGCGAGAAGATCGTAGGGCTCTCGTGATGCGTCAACAGAGTAAGCAGACGCTTCTGTAGAAACTCCTTGAGGTAGATCTCCCCGTTTATAGTGGTCACAAACCGCGAACTCCGTTTGCCACATGAGCAGATCGCTTGCCAAATCATATATTTATTGGCAAACTTTGAAAGTTTCCGCTTGCTTACTTCCTCCGGAACTTCACTTTTGTGCTTGTGAAGAACAATAACCCCGGAAGCTTCCGGAAATCCGCCTTGACGAAAGTCTCATCATCTATGATGAGACAATGAGGCTTCTGGATGTACAGTTTCCGGGCCCATAACTTTCTCACTGTATTTTGCTGTTCGTCACGATTTGGAGCCTTCTGCATTTTATACGTGTGCAGTCCCTCCCGGTCATTGGCTCTCTGAACGAAAGACTTGGACATATTCGATTCCGAGATGTTTTCCGATGCCCCGATGAGAGAGTTGAGGATTTTCCAGGTGCTTGCGCTAAAACAACTCGCGACGAAAAAAACACTCTAAACTACTTCTACCCAAATTTTCAACAGGGTTTTTTCCGTGATGCAATTGCATATGGGACACCCTTTATAAGCATTTAATTTGTAACAATAATATTTCGCTATTTCAGATTTTCATTTGACATCCTACCCTGATTATGTGAACCAATCAGAGTGTGGCGCAAATATAAACGTCCGCTTAGCCATTTTTTCGTTTTAGTACTTTTAAATTAATTTAAACATATGTAATGAATTAAGTTAGGATTCAGCGTAGATGTTCTACCTTTTGAATGAAATATTTATCGTTAAGTTTCTATGGGCTAGAAAGGAGATATTATTTTTCAAAATCTCCACTCGAAACGTTACGCGGCCGATTTCATAAATTTTAGAACGGCGCCTCTATAAAGGAATAGAAGAAATATACGTTAGCCTTTCCGTTAAAAATACAGATAATATTTTTTAGGATATCTATCGGAATCGTCAGTGTTACATTCAACTAAACTTAGATTTTTAATTCACTAAAGATATTCACTTTGGCTGTCGCTGCTCACTTTCAGACGAAAGAATGCTACCCTTCAGCAACGAATAATCGCAGTGACGCGCCGCAACCTACCACCGTACCACTAACCACTTCCGGTCTGGTTTTCACTCATGAAAAGACGTTAACGCCGTCGTCAGATTGCCGCCCCCTTAGCACCTTCCCCATTTACTAATGGAACAACAATCCCTTCGACTGAATAAATTATCACAGTAATTTTTATTTCAACTGCCACATCAGAAGGAATACCCCAGTCTGTGCGATCCCACCCAGCATAATAAAAAAAGGAAAATGGGGTGAATTTAACCGAACAAACTAAGGTTTTCCGGCTTCACTTTCGTGACAAAGAAAACAGCTTTAACCCTTGAAAATGGAACCCTAACAACTCTGTGCGCTTGTATTCAGCCGATGGACCTGGCTGGTGGAGGAAAAAATCTTAACAATTGCTTTCCACCATTTGCTCTGACTAGCGTCTCTAACAAGGCACACTTCAACAGAGTCCTCAGTTAATAATTTTTTGTCATTTTCCTGCAGTTTACAGGTTACTCGGGCAAGATTCAATGAACCGTGTTTAATGTTTTTAGCAGGGCAGATGGAGAGTGAAAAAAAACTGGAAAACAATTTTCGCTACTTCTGTAATAGTTTTAAATTGGCTATGAATAATTAACATTGCACTCCGGTGCCGGGGTGAACTGTAAATTTTAAGCTGAAAAGTTCTTGGCAAAGGGTGAAGTTGAGGTGCAACACATTTAGTAAAGTCGTGAAGTCAAAGTCGGGATGTGTATTTTTTTCCTTTTTTCCACTCCCATTTGGAATAAAATAAATGTGCTCTGTGCAGCAGCTTGCCTTGAAAGGGGGGAAATTAGCACCGGGGAGTAATTTGTGCAAATTTATGTCGGTTCTGTTGGCAAAGTTTCTCTGCTGAAAGGGTAATGATGATCTGGCACTAATGTTGGGAATATTACTGTTGGTTTTAATGCAGCGATCGATGGGTTTTGATAATTTTTCGTTGAATAATATGAAGCAATGCATTTCCATAAGTTAATGGTTGAAAACAAAAACGAGCTGAACTCCACTTCAAACTACAGCCGCATATTGATCAAACAGTTGTTACAGGAAAATGTAAAGCTTACGAAAAATCATAGAATGTCGCATCTTAATCTAGAGATCAATTCCGATTTCGAACCGATTCCGAACATCGACCATATCTGAAGATTGGTCACCAACCCGAAATAAAAATTGAAACCGGGCAACCGCAAGTACCCCAAACCCCTCGAAAAAAAATACAAGAATTCAACTGTTACACAGGTATGTTTTTACTTCCATTATCTAATCATGATATTGTTTCTGGGTGTTTTAAGATTTAATCCGAGCCAGTCAACGGCTCAAAGGCACTTTGATAAGGATTACAAAAAACAGATGAAATGAACGGAGCCAAAGTTTTTTACGTTTCCGTAACGATTAGGCAGTTTTCAAAGTGCCCTTGATGCAATTACACAGTTATTCAGAGCTACCTATGCCAATTAATTCATGAAATTTATTTTCCAGGCAAGCAGAAAGATCTGTGCCAGACTCTGTGGCCATGCTTTCTGTATGCCTCGAACATAGTGAATGATAATATGCTTACACCCAAGCAACACATCTCTGTCATAATTGGTTGCAGAAACTTGATTGTGACTTAATTGAGTCACATTGCAGTTAGTTTGACTTATTTGCAACAAGTGTGCTACTAGGGCATGTTTTTGCATTCGTTTGCATTTTATTATGTTATTATAAGTACTGTGGAAAGGTTTTTAGAGAGTTTATCGGTAGACCTGGTGATACTTGCCATACAATTTAGAAATTTATTTATTGGTATTTGCATCGAGTTTACGGGACCGATGCTTCATTGTTTATGATTTAATCAGAATAACTTAATGCCATAGACTGTTCAAAAATTAAAGACTGGACTCGAAAAAAATGAGACACACAAAAATGATCACCAAAAATTCATTTTAAATCGGATAGCTCTCAAATTTTCAGGGATTAAATAACTATGTATTAGCTATGTGTTGGCATAATTTATTTATTGAATTTCCTCCCCCAACCTGAATGCTCGTACATTTCTCTTAACACTGCTCATGAGATCTTGGGCGAGGCTTTGTCCATCTTCCTTACACAATTTCTCCCAGTTTTTCTTCAAAGCTTCATCGGTTTTGAATGTTTTTCCGCTTTTCTTCAACTTCTTCTTCATTATCGCCCAAAACTGTTCGATCGGATGAAGTTCTGATGTATTTGGCGGGTTTGCCTCATTCGGGACCACATTAAAGCTTCGTACCAATCCATTACAGGCTTGGCGTAATGGCACGAAGCGAGATCCGGCCAGAACAGCGTGGAAATTGTTTGATATATGTCTCGTCGTCCATGACGAGACAGCCTGGTTTGACCAGCCACTCTCGGTACAGCTTCCGCGCACGCAATTTGGCCACCGTGTCCGGTTTGGCGCCTTCCTGACCTTAAAAAAAACGTAGCCCAGCCCGCTTCATGGTCTGCTTGTCGAACCACTTCAACGAATTAACCTTTTTGGCCACGTCTTGGGTGGAAAGGTTCGGGTTATTCTTAAAGTACTGCCTTATCTTCCGCGCCTTCTCTGGGTATTCCGTTTTCGGTTTTCGGCCGCTTCCAGCGCGTCGCTCGATGATCTTCGTCTCCTGGAACATCTTCACAACGCGGGACACGGTGAAATGGTGGTCTATTTCCGATCCATCTGTGCGACTAACCAGGATTATCGATCACCGCGCCCAAGATTTGCTGGCGTAGCTCTTCTTGTTTCGAATGCATCTTAAAAACTACTTGACAGATCGCGATTTTGCACACATAAACATAACACTCTAAACTAGTATTACCCAAAATTTTATTAATTTTTACCCACCCGATAACAAATTACACCCAAAACAAAGTGTCGCATTTTTTCCGAGTCCAATCTTTAGAAGCACACTTTCAAAATATCAAAAATGAGTGTGTTAAGATATCAATTATTTTATTTGGCAAATTATATTACCACTGGGGTTTTACATAACATTCTACCCTTCTTCAATCAATATCTTCAATTATAAACGAGACATCTCACTTTTCCTCGACCCTTGACCCAGAAGCTTCTGCTCAGTTGCATTTCCCACCATTTTCGCAACTTTTGTCCAATCGTTTTCAAATTTTTCGATGTCATCCGCTTGTTTATACGAATTTCCGTAGCTTTGCTTTGGTCAAAGCCCAGAAACTGTTGATTGGCTGTGCCTCCGGGAAAATGGTGAATTCATGTCATTCATGCATCTCTGATCTTCTTGTCACGAGCAGGAATTACAGGACCGGCTTTCCAACCACTCCTAGGTGCATATTCAAAAGTACATTGTTCTCCATATTTTATAACTGCAGTTCCGCTCTGACGCTCTGACGCTCACACACTCTTCCTTGGCAAATTTTCTTAAAAAGATTCCCCTTGCAGTGTACCATTTGTGCACGATACTTTTTCGCTGCTCCGGGGTAAGACCACGCATTTTGAAAGTCAATCAAAAACGGAAAGTTTTTTTTATGCTATGACGTACAGAGATGTGTAAACAAATGGACGCACCTACCTGATGTAGAGACATTTAAAAAGGCGCTTGAGAGGGAATACATCTTACGCGAAACCCAGGAACCTTGAGGCGAACGACTCGTTATGACACTTACACGAGCGTGTAATGCGACCATGCCGAGAGAAGTCAAACCGAGGAATGGAAGATCGCCGGTGTATTGGTAGACGGAGTCGATCGCCGACAACCGAAGAACATGCCTACACGCTAGACGGAGGATGCAACGAGCCCGGTCTGATGATTGGCGGAGCTAGACAATTAGTCTGGAAGGGGCCTGGAGGAGGCCTGCACGAAAGATTTTTTTTTTTTTCGAAAAAAGCGACGAAAGTAGCGTAATTGTTGGGGACAGGTTATTTTAACTAATAAATCAGAACAGGTTTATTCGAAAAATTAAGTCTATTCTGCGCCTCGGTGAGTCAAGATGCCAAAATCCAGTAGGGTGAATATATACCTCGAATTATTCCGTTAATCCGTTACTGTAGTCACCTTACTCGATTCTTTTGAGGCGTCTCAACTCATCCGAAGCGGAGAGTAGTCCTGAATTTATATAGAGTCAAGTTTCAACTAAAAATCTTAAAACTTCAAAGAACAACATTGAGTCAATGAACATTTTAAATTTATATCAAAATTTATATTCGTTTGAATAAAGCGTTTTGAAGATTTTAAATTGTGTCGGTTGATACTGATTCCTTCACAACTCCGTTCCCAACACTTAAATTATCCAGATTTGAAAACTGGTTCTGCGTCATGGTACTTCTCAGTCGTGTTTTTATGCGTCTCATGGCTGAGAAGTTAAGCGAAAACTTAAGAAGAAAAATTAAGCGTTTTGATATGCAGCTATAAGTTTACAGTTGCTCCTTGCAGAAAAGTCTGAAAATGTCTAGGTGGTCAGGGGTTCCAATATTGAAAGAAATAACTATTAAAATGAACTAAAAATAAATTGAAAAACCTGGAACCTGTGCCACGACTATGTTTTCTTGAAAAAATTCAAATATCTGAAGTATTTGGATATACCTACCAATCTCTTAATTTTTCATATTTACTTTTGTTCATTTGTCCAAAATGTACGAAATTCTGTAAATCAATTGTTTCATAAAATGAAAATGCAATCACTTCTTAACTTAGCATTTTTACTTCTCTAATTCAACTAACTCTTTTACTGAATAAAAAAAACAATAATTTCAAAATTCAGATATTTTTTTAGTGTCCACGATGTGGATATTTTTCAACCATTCGGTGGAATTCGATTTAAGTTTCTAATTGATTAACTGTTTGAATGTTCTGTGCGCAAATCATCAACCAAGGTTGTTTTAAATTAGAATTGTATGAAAAACACAATGAAAACTTATAAGTTATATCGAGCTAAATTTCTAAAGAGAGTTAAAAATATTTGAAGGATAATTCCGATGATTATTCCATCAAAAACCTTCTGAGAAATTCACGGCAGTTTGAAAGAAACATCCATTGGTAATTTGAGGTTAAACTTAAGATTTTGATTGACATTGATAGTATTCCAGGGTATTGAAATTCCATGTAAATTATTCGAAAGTTTTTGAAGCTAAGGCAAAAAAATGTGATCAACTACAGTATAGGCAAAAATAACAAATGCACAGTTTTGAATTTATAAATTTTCTAGTACTTGAAGACTGTATCTAATGTATGTACTGGTATCAGATTGGTCTTTTAGAAGGTTTGGCAAAAATTTAGTTTTTAAATTATTCAAAATTGAAAAGTTCTACAAGAATGAATTCTTCGGCAAAATAGTTCATTCTTATGAAATAAACTATTTTGTAAAAGAAAATAAATGTTTTCTAAATTTTCTAAGATGGTGGATCGGATGTAATTGAAACTTTGAAGCACAGTCGATAAATTCAACACAGTTTGAAATTCAAGTTACTTCTATTGTCTAGCTATAGTCAAAAATTCAGCTCAATCTACACGGGAAAAAATCCGGTGCTCAAAACTAGCAAAATGGTTCATGATATCATGAAAAACGTCTTTTTTCATGTTATGAATATACACCATGAATAAAAGTCATGAAATCATGAATCAGCTTACTATGATCCAACGTAACGCCACTATGGCGTTATGTTTTTGATTTTTGATGATGAAAGTGGCAACTTGATTCATGAAATCATGAAGCATCTGATTAGGAACCACAAATTAAATTCATGAAAACATGCACTACTATTCATGATTATTGGCACCTGTCATTTATGATTCCAATTTTAGTTACGAAAACGGACAGTTTGGTTCATGATATCATGAAGCATTTCGTTTGGAACTACGAAAAAAAAACATGAAAACATGAACATTATTCATGATTCCATATAGGTACCATGAACCGAGTTCATGGTAACATGAAAACATACTTATGAATATGAGAAAAAACGGATTCTTTCAGGAGTTTGATAAGTAAACTCATTTTTTTATTTCAGTTTTTGATTTCGATTCAATTTAAGTATATTACGGAAATGGCATGAATACAAAGGAAATTTGGATTAACAATCGATAGCCTTCAGCAAATCACGTGTGCTCATCGGCAGTTCCACGATCGACGCTGGTATTTTAAACATATAGGTTTGTAGAAACAGCCACAGTGGCCGACAATCCGGCGTGTACTGCAGGTTCAACACGTACGTTACGTGCATGCACATACATATGGATTGCAGTATGTTTTCTGCTTTGTACCCGGCCGCCGAAAACCACGATAATGGATTTATTGGGTCGCGATGCTCCTACCGTGATTATTTGCGGCTGCATTTGGACATGTTCAAATTTTGTCCGAAGAAACTCCAATCGCTGGTTGATCTTAACTTCGACGTCACTCGCAGTCTACATGAAAAAAAAGAAAGTAAGCATACAAATATGAACTCAACAACAAAATAGCACCAGATTGTTGAATTTTAAAAACATTTTTTTGTGACAATCGTAATCACAGTTTTAACCCTATTTTGTTTACGAGAAGTCTCGTTAATAAAGCAATAAAAAAACTGTTTTGTTTCTTAAGTAAATTAAAAAAAAAATAATTAGTTCCACCGTTAATTTCGAAGGCGAATTGCTTTCCGGCCATCTGGTAGGTGATGTAGATGAGACAGAGAATGAGTGATTACTTCAATACCGCATTAACCGATTTCATAGTTATGCGGATCAACTACATATGCATCCAGGTGTTCATCGAACACACAGGCCTTATATGTATGGCAGACAAATGTTATCACTTCATTATTTTCGATGATATGGCGCACTTCTTTGAGAAACATGTCATGTCTCCTGGCAATCAACACCGTTCCAGCTGTTATTTTCGTCTTTCCTAACATAACGTAGTTAAGCACTCGAACGATTACACTACCATCGCCGGAAATCAATTCGTGTTGAATTGGAATGCAGTGCAGTTTTATGTAAAATCCAGTCCCTTCATCCAATTGCAGCGGTCCGAAATTATGAATGTTCGTGAATACTTTATATGACATCTTAAATTGGTCATTTATCGCTAATGCAAGAGCGATATTCTTCCTCGATGATGTGGTTGTTGCTATCTTTTTGAAGTATTTATGTTTCGTTTCTGGTATGAACGTTGATGTAAATCGAGTAGGTCCTGTCCACTCGATTGCAAGCGGATAATGAGTAAGGAAGTGTGCTTTTGGCTAAGGTGTTTATCAAATGAGTTTTATTTTGTGTTTCCTCGGTAGTGAATGACGGTTTCATTATACATGAGCCAACTTTAGTGACATTTACGAGAAATGTCCATTCATCTCCAGCCGGCACAAAGTCTCCAATCATTAGTGTGGCATTATCTACAAAGCACTTCATCTGTCCTGCGGACATTTTGAGTTTCAGGCACTCTAAATTCTTCTGTTTTATTTGTGGTGGAATACTTTTTCACTCATTGATGTCATAATCATATCTCTGAACGCGTTGGTTCAGTATGAATAGTGAAAAATAGCCTTTTGAAATGAAACGAAGAATGCAACTAGCAAGAGCATTTTGTGCGAAACCTTCATAATAGTCATGCATTGCAGTCAACAATCTTCAAGTCAGTAACGTGAAAGTCAGGAATGGTGTTGAAAACTGAGTTTTTCCGTTTTTTTTTTATTTGGACACTTCGATTTGATTTTGCTGGGAGTGTCCAAATTTAAATGGTTGAAGTTATCTATTACCTGTTATCTACTAGTGCAATATGTAGCCTCTTAGATCTCCAATCTTCCGGTTCAATTTGAGGGTGTTCCTTTTTTAGATGGCTTACAAAACATCTACTGTTTGTATATTTTCTGACACAGTTTTCTTGGACGCATTTGAAATGAATGCATTGATTAAGATGGTGAGAAGTGACACTTGACAAATGAGCCATCAACACTTTTGCTTCAGGGAATCTCCGATTGCAATTAAACATACTAGTCCAGAGTTACTCATGGCGGGTGGTGTTGACTATAATAAATTGAAATAAACGTTGGAGTAGTAATCTTGTATTTCGTTAAAAAAACAATGCATAAGGCGAAATTAAAACTTGCCTGCTTTTTTTATTCACACACCAAAGCTATAACGCAAGATTAGTCAATATAGGGGAACTGTTCTATTTTTCATCTGATGCTCCCACATTCTTCTCATTCTCAGAAATATTGAAACATCAATTGATTGATATCACTCCGACATAAACAGCAAAAAGTGCACGTTTACGTAAAATCGTTTCCTGTCTTCAGTAAACGTATACCTTTCAGTATTCCAAACATTCTAAACTTTGTTTGCAGAATACTGCAGAATATCTCTATAGAGATTGATCGAGGAGATTCTGATTCTATCGCGTACATTGGCAAATACAGCTTCTAGCCCCCACTATTGTAAGGCCCCCCACACATGCTCCGAATGTTGTACAACATTGACTCCGCCCCCTGAAAATTTGGTCGAGTTGGAGTGTCTGTGTCTTACGACAAATTTGGCAAACCGTCTGACAAACCTGTCATACAACTTCGCCACAGATTCTCCGACTTTACACTAACTCGACCAAAGAGGGTAGAGAACGGATCAATCACCCCACGACCCTATTCCAATCATGGGGTTAACAAGAACTTACCGCACTCATTTTGTGTAGTATGATACTATGCATACCATTGCTTTACATTTACATGTGTTAATTGCTGCTGTCTTGACATGACCGCGAATTGACAGTGACAGTGATTGACGTAAAGGTCGGAAGTAAGTTTGGAATTCAAAAGTCAGACTTCCGAACTTTAATTTAGTGAATAGTCTTCAAAGCTGTCGATTTACAAAGATTTTCTTAACTTAAATATTTCCACTTTTCTAACTTCCAACTCCACAGTATGAAGCTGTCTTGAGTCTCTTTAGCAGAGGGCTTCTAAACTATTTCCAAACTATTTAAAAACCAAAAAATCAAACCCAAAAATTATTTGACACAAATAGCTTATAGTTTGATGTGATTTTTGAATAAAAACGTTTTAATTTCGCCCTAATCGAATAAAAATCAAGATGAAAAAAAACTTACAGCTAGGTTGTGTTACTGCTTCTTTTACTGCTGCTGCTGTGTCCCGTTGCTGCTGCGACTACGCGGTAAGCTGTGCTCTTGATGTTTTCACACTATAATTAAGCACAAGTTAGTTTTTTTCGAGCACTAGTTAGGATTTTAAAACCTTACCTGAAAATTACCGCCGACCGCTAGGCACGCTTCGATTGAATTGATGAAAATTTTTGACAGGTTGACAGCTTTGCGTTACGCTTATAGAACGACCATGAATCAAATTCATGGATACGTTTGTTTTGGTTCATGATTTTTTGAATTTCAGTTATAAAGCATGAATGAGGGTCATGATTCCATGACTCAGCGGTATGATATTTTATTCCGAGATGGATCCATCGAAACGGAGATTGATTTATAATAACGCTTGTGGCGATCATTACTCATTTTCAAGCGAGCAGTTGTTATTATTCATGATAATTGTGGTTTTCGTCATGATATCATGAACCATAGTCATAATGTCATGAAGTGACACATTTTATGATTTCATGAATTTTTATTCATGAATCCGGCAACGGATTTTTTTCCGTGTATCCTTTGAGTGCTCACATAGAGAATGTCAAATATGACAATTTTTTATGAAAAACTGTGGATGTATTTAATATTTTTGCCATCACTGTATACTAGGAACTATTCCAGGCAAAACAAGAACTTTTTGATTGAAAATCAAATCCTAAGAATATATGTAAGACAACTGTTATAATAAAAGCGAAGTGATTTTGATACAATTTGACATACAGGCGAGTGGTACTGAAGTTAACACCAACAAATGTTATGATTTCAGAAATCTACGTGGTTGTTTGTTTACCTTACTTGTAAATCTACATTTTCATAAATATTATCGTTAATGAATAAACTTCTATCTCCATATTTTGCTTATGGACATTCGTTAGCTTCGAAACTTTTAATCAATCTGGGGAGTCTATATTCTACTAAATTGTTCGCACAAGAGAAAATGATATCGTGAATTCTAAAATGCCTTTGAATAAAACTCATTATTGAAATACTTTCTTGAGTACGTACATAGAAAAGTATTTAAAATCTTATGTTTCAACTTAACAGGCTCTACATTTTACTGTCGCTCTTATTTCAGATATGAGTCTAGAGGTTTTAACATTAATAGAATTGAATTATTAGAATTCAGAATTATTTAGAGCCAAGGCGTAGGGCTGTTGTTAAGCAGTATTTCAAAGCAAACGCAATATAGAAATAAAAACATAATTAGTAGTGTATTCATACAATGATGGGGTTTCCTTCAAAACATACTGTTAAGAGGATCAGGTCTACAGATTTCTGGAGGGGGCCTGCCCCCTAGGCACCCCCAGTAGCTACGCCAATGGGTCTGATGTAAGAATCGAGCGTAGATGGGCGTATCGAGCGTAGAGGGCCGCTAGTCAGCACGAAGGCACGCTAAAGAAGGAGATAAAGGCCAGCAAGCGAGTCAGCTTTAAGGGCCTGTGTCAGAAGGCCAATACGAACCCGTAGGGTGCCGCCTATCGGGTATTAAATGCTGCTGCAGGTGATCGTTGGGTCACTCTTTCCGCAACACGACCCGAGTCCATGGCCAGCGACGAGGCGACGGTAACGAACGAAGAACTCATTGCGATAGCCCAGTCGCTAAAGGTGAACAAAGCGCCTGGACCGGGTGGTATTCCGCATCTGGCTATCTTTCTGGCTCCCGAAATGTTCAGGGTGGTGATGTAAAGGTGTATGAACGAGGGCGTCTTTCCGGACGCCTGAAAATTCAGTGGTGACCCTGGTGTTGCTACCAAAGACAAGGAAGCTACCAGGGGATCCATCGGCATATAGACCTATATGTCTGTTGGATACAGCGGGTAAGGTGCTTGAGAGGGTAATCCTCAACAGACTAACTAAATACACCGAGGGTATAGGTGGTCTGTGTAGCAATCAAATTGGCTTCCGTAAAAGGAAGTCGACGGTGGATGCCATTCTGTCCATCACCAAGATGGCTGAAGTGGCAATCCAGCGCAAAAGACGGGGAATCCGCTACTGTGCAGTGGTCACCCTTGACGTGAGAAATGCATTCAATAGCGTCAGTTTTGTGGCTATCGTCGACTCGGTCCAACGCCTTCAAGTTTCTGGGTACGTGTACAAGATTCTGGGAAGTTACCTCCAGAATCGCGTACTGGTGTACAATACAGAGGTAGGTCAGAAACGTGTTCAGATCACCACAGGCGTCCTTCATGGTTCAATGCTATGGAACATGATGTACGGTGCTATGGAAGACGATATATAATGAAGAACTATGGCTTAAATCCCCAAACGGGGTGAAGCAGTCGAGTTCACGGACGACATCACCCTTGAGATATGTGGTGAATCCATCGAAGATATGGAGCTAATGGCCTCACACTCCATTGGCATAGTGAAGAGTTTCAGGAAACTGGAGCTAGCCCATCATAAGACTGAAGTTACGTCTTTTAAGAACCCAAAATTGGAGCAACATGCGACGATTAGTGCAGGTAACTGCACAATTGAGTTGAAGAAGTCCCTGAGGTACTTGGGGGTCATGGTCGACGATAACCTGTCCTTTATCAGCCTCGTCGATTACGCCTGCAAGAAAGCCTCTAAGGCTACATCGGCATTACCCCGCATGTTTTCGAATAGCTCGGCGGTGCAAGAGAGTAAGCGTAAACTCCTAGCCAGTATCGACCTATCCATACCGGGCCGGTATGGATCACCGCCGAACGATATCACGCGACGCGGGATGATGCCAATAGGTCTCGTCATAAAAGAGGATGTAGAATGCTTCGAACAACGTGGAACAAGAGGTATTCAAAAGACCACTAGAACAACATCCAGGTTAAGTGGCAAAAGGAAAGGAACAACTCCACCAATGGTCGGTGGACCCACCGACTAATCCCGGAACTATCTGTGCGAGTTGGTAGGCGACACGATGAACTTCTGTTTAACACAGATTTTGTCAGGCCACGGCTGCTTTAGACAATATCTGCACAAATATGGGCATGCACAGTCCTACACATGCACTGAGTACGCGGGAGTTGAGGAAACCGCGGAACATGTGTTCTTCGCATGTCCTTGCTTCGACGTCGCGAGATCCGGCACGATAGCCGTAAACGGTCATGATACGTCTCCGGATAATTTGGTTCAGATGATGTGCCAAAGCCGCAAAATTGTCCTCGATCTCCAACAAAAATGGCAAAACGACCAACGGCAGGTCACAGGGACCACCTAACTAATGAAGCCCTAAGTAGTTGGAAATAATCGGTGCTTCACAAGCCCAATAGCCCCCTCCCGAAGTAATACCGAATGGTGATTGCCGGGAGGGTACAGGGCTTAATGCACGGGTGGGTTTTGATTAGGTTGAGGAGTTGGCACCCGCATCCCCATTTCCTGAGTTCTTCAGGAGTCTGGTTGCAGATTTTCCATCCCGTCAAAATAAAATGGACGCAGCCAAAATAATTGGTAAAATTTCATTCAATTCAAAATTACCATTTACATCAGGTGTGCACTCGAAGTAGCCTGATTACCCGTTGTTTAACTTAGGCAAGAAATGGTAACATGAATTAAAACAAAAATGTTAAAGGACGAGTATGTTTTATCTGTTCCTCCAAACAATGTAGCTCCAGTTTATCATATTCCGGCAATTTTGCTTCTGTTCCAAATAATTGAATTGATAATTCCGCAGAACAAGTATAATACTTTTGTTCAAGATTTAAAAAAACTTTAATTCCAACAAATATTAAAATTTGGTGGAACACTTCAAATATTATGCGAAACATCTTCATGCTCATGACAATCTACAAAAAAATATTTTTCTTTTGCAAAAATTGATTTTTTTCTCCGCTGAGTCGAAATCTAAACGGCTTAAAGAAAATCGTACCCAATCTTCTGTTTCGACTGTTTTCACTGTTATGATGATGATTATAAAGATGATGGAATACTTCCATCTATTGTAGCAAGGTTACTTTACAAAGCAATGGAATAATCTACAAAACGATTTGATCGAGATTGTATTGTTGTTTGTGATCATCAAGCTCTTCAAGAAGGGTCAAAAACGTTTGAACGGGCCCGTAAGAAGAGGCACTTACATTAAATCCGCAAATATAGGGAACAAAATCTCCTTTTGAAAGAAAGTTCATACTCACAACACTACAATCGTGCCCTCGATTGACAGACTAAACCCAATAGATGGGGTCAAAGAGCCCGCCTCTCGTTCCTCGAATATAGGGAGGAGGCAGTCCCATGCTTCTTCGTTTCACTTAGGTGCCCTGATGGTCCCTGCATTTCCCCGTTTTATCTCAAGTAATAGGTTTCATATTTTGGTCAGGTTTGTGAGTACCTATACAACTTATTTACAAAGATCTTAAAATCTTTTTTTTCAAATTCCTTCTACTCATATCAAAGGTTATATTTCGACTTTATGAACTCGTTAAATTCTGTGATGAAATGCCGTTTTAGGACTCAATTATATTATCTCATTATGGTCAATTGAAAAAGCATTTTAAAACCAGCTTGCCTCCAATAGCTGCATTAAACGAAAAATTGGCATTAAGGGAAGTCAATGTGGTTTGAAACGGCAAAAAAACATGACCAAATACTTTTATAGCAGTTATTGCGAAGATAAGTTGGCCTTTTTGGCGCAACTGTGATTTTTTTTCCAATCGTCGTACTGAAATATAAAAAGATAATTGATATGTGGAGACATAAATGCACAAATTTTTTAACATGATGCAAATGAACTGTAGATTGGAGACCAATTTCTGCATTCTTTTTGATAGCCTTATTGAATTCCTTTAATTTTTAGGTAAGAGTTACTACCAAACGTGGTCATGCGCACAGGTCGCATAGGATATAACATTTCTTAAATCACAGTATTGTGCTTAAATGAATAACAGTAACGCTGAACAAAACAAAAGTAGAAGTGGAACAAATGATTGGAAAGTACGACCGAAGATCCTGATGGCTCTTGAAAGGAATATCTTGGCGTGATATGGCCAAAAAGTTTAATGCTGTCCACAGTCCGGGGCGCTGTCAAAATACCAAGTGGCTGAAAGCTCTAGCCAAGAATAACAGATGTATTTCCATTGACGATGAAACATACGTAAAAATGTATTTTGTGGAAATCTCTAGTCAAAAATGTTACCTGTAATGTTTGTCGATAAATTCGCTCGCAAATCATTGAATTTGGTATGAAACATGGAGGTTTGGCAGGAAAACCAAGATTTTCAAAGTCTGGATAAGTTTACAAGGGGGACTTGCCATAAATTCCATTACACAATTATCCCGTGAAATTGTAGCGAGCTACAGTAACAGCAGATATGCCTCAGAATAAAAAAGGAAAATTATGCCACTTATAGCTATGGCCAGTATCAGTCCACCAAATTGTCCAGATTTTCGTCCCATCGAAAAATGTTGGACGATTGTCAAACGGGATTTAAAAAAAGATGGACGATTTAGTTAACAGTACTTCCCGCTAGGAAATGATGCAAGGTATTCTGTGAAATTTTTTAAAGTTCCTTCAATAATTTGACGAATAATTGTTAATGTATTCTTCCTTCAAACTAAACAATAACGAATGAAATGTATACTTAGCTCTTTTATACGTAGCTTCTTCTTTGAAAAATTAATGAACTTTATGTGGTCAATTGCTAAAAGTGACAGACTTCATGTTATGAACGATGAAGGCAATTGTCACCAGGTACGAACATCTGATTGGGGTTTGAAAATGCATTTTATTCATCATATTTCAATGTTACAGGTATACCGTTTGTGTCAAAAAATAATGAAACTTAAACAAAGGTTATTCTATTCTTCACAAGGATCACTACCTCTAAGGGTCGTAGTGGTACTTTCGATCGGCAACTGCATTCGAAGGTATTGAGAACAATAAGAGCAAAATTAGGACTCTCGGATAGCGACATTGTCATAGAACACAATTGCAACAAATAATCAAGGAGCATCTAGCGGAGGTAACTAAGGCTGTCAAACAGAACGAGAAAGGAATTTCACATAACTTCAAATCAAAAGTCGCAGAACACATCTTCACGGAAAATCACGACATAACGACGAATGACATCACAATATTACGGACTACATCTACACCCTGGAAATTAGACGTCGCAGAAAGCTTAGAAATAAACAAACAACAGAACACAAATCTACTAAACAAAGACCAAGGCAATGGTTACACATGGCTCTTCAACTTACTACCCAAACGACATCAAACCCGACGAAGCGGAGCACCCGCTGCTGCACAATAAGTATGTTAGGTATAAATGAGAAAGAAGCGAATTAGATATTAAGTACACTTGTTTTTGACTCAGGATAGGTATAGACAAACTAATAATAAGATAGGTATAAACAACATAATGATAGGTAAACGTTTTGTATTTAGAAAATAGTATATATACGGCAGGTGGCGAAGGTTTTCTTTCAGTCGAGTTATTAGTACGAGACACTGAAGAAGTCTGCACATTGTAGACGAAATACGCGTATCTGTCGAAGATAAGCAAAGGTAGTTGGAATTAAATGGAAGATACTAATTCTTCTTCTAATTTCTAGTAACAAATAACCGCCCGAAAGGCTTATAGTCTACGCAAAGACTATCGTTTTTGTACTGCCAAGCAGTGCAAGCATCCAATATGAACACGCGCTCGGAGGTAAACAGAGAGGTTCTTAAGAGTACGTAGGATTCACATTGATAAACGACAAAACGTCTATGTGAGCATAGACTTTTGGCAGCTTTCCGGCCAAGAGTTTTATTTGCCCAGGGCACGAGGAGATGTTCCAAAGACAAATAAGATCCTTTTGGCAAGCGACTTGTCAAAGCACACAAAGGCTCTGTAATGTTTTGGCCAAATTTGGCTAGCTGGCAGTACAGTTGAGAGACTCTTCAGTAGTACCGTGAGGGGAGATACCATCGAGGTCTTTACCTACCAAATTGTCCTCAATTTCGCCCAATCAAGAAATATTGGGCAATGGTTAAGAAGAAGCTGAACAAATTTTGTTGAAATGAATCGGAATTTTATAAAGATGAAGAGAAATTGGAATAAAATGGCCACCTAAGTTATTGACCTATAGAGTATTCCAGAAAGTATAAGCACACTTTCAAAATAACAAAAAGGTCATGTTTTTTTTTATTTTTTTTAATAATCATTAATTTGTACAGGCTCAATCGAATCAACTTAACAGAGCCAAATTTTCATATTTTTATACATCATTTCTCTTAAAACTAAAGTTAGGGGGATAAAACCGATTACTCGTGGCCGTCTCGAGGTTAATGGGAATAACAAATTACGTTTTTTTTTAGTTCTAACAATTTTATTTGGCAAATCATATTTGTATTTGTGTTTTATATGATATTTTACTCTCGTTTAATCAAAATATTTAAACATAGCCAAGACTCCTAACTTTCTCTCGAACATGACCCATTAGCTTCGGCACAGTGGTATTTCCCACCATTTTGACCACTTTTGGCCGGTCTTTTTAAATTTTTGGATGTCGTCTGCTGGTTTTATGAATTTTCGAAGCTTTGCTTTGGTTAAAGCCCAAAAAGTCTCGATTGGCCGTGCCTCCGGGCAGTTCGGCAGATTCATGTCTTTCGGCACGAAACATACATTTTGACTTTTGTACCATTCTAAAGTGTCCTTTGCGTAATGATATGACGCCAAAATCAGGCCAAAACACTACTTGACCTTCGTGCTGCCTGATCATCGGCAATAATCGTTTCTGGAGACATTCCTTAACGTATTTCTGAGTATTCATCGTCTCCGTTGTGATGTACGGACTAGATGTTTTACCACACTCGCATATTGCCTGCCAAACCATAAGCTTCTTACCGAATTTTCCGGTAAAAATTGCCTTCTCCGTTTCGGGGATGTCTTTGTCTTCGCTTGCAGTATAGAATTGGGGTCCGGGAAGCGTTTTGCAATCTAGTTTCACATACGTTTCATCATCCATTATTATACACCCAGAATCTCTACACAATAACGAATCGTAGAGTTTGCGAGCCCGTGGTTTAACGGACACGGACCTGTATTGGGTTCCTTTTGGGTTTTTTCCTGCTTCCGGTATGTTTTTAGCCCAAGTCTTTCTTTGGCACGCATGACGTTACCCGACGAGGTCCCTAGTTTTTTCGCAATATACCCAAACGGAAGTCGCTGGTTTTCGCTTGTAGGCATCCCTCGTCTTTTTATCGATATCCGGACTAACTGGACCGGATTTCCGACCACTCTTCGGCGCATCTTCAAACGTACACTGTTCTCTATATTTTCGAATCGCAGATCGTACCTCTCCGACGCTTACACCCTCTTCCTTGGCCAATTCTCTCAAGGAGAGTCCGCTCACAGTGCACCATTTGTGCACGCTACTTTTTCGTTGTTCCGGAGTAAGACCGCGCATTTTGATAGGTAACACAAAACTGAGCACTTTTTTGATGCTATGTCATTCAGAAATGTGCAAACAAAAGGACGCAGCCAAAACATGTTGAAATATTTCATTATATTCAAAGTGACCGTTAAAAAAAGGTGTGATTATACTTTCTGGAACAGTCGTTAAGTGTCGATAGCGATGTATTTAAAATATTTCAGAATAAGACTATTGATATTTTTCCCTGGAAATGTACTAATAAACTTTTATACTGACTGCTCATCTATTTTATTTCATCAAAACAATCCCGAGATAGATTCCTTGCGTCCAAACATTAAGTGAATCGAGCTATATTACAAAAGCAATCTGTGGGAGTGCTTGTCGAAATAATCCGGCTTATAAAAGAAGCCACGAGATAGCCGCTCTCAAAATCTGGAAAGATTTCAACTTCTGGTGGTATTAGAACAAAAACCAAATATCTCATAACATCTGGCAAACTTCACACCATTTTGACCGGCGAAATACCCTCTACTTGGAATCAAATTCAATCTGATGTTTTCTCGAATGAGCACAAAAACCAACTTCCTAGTCACAAAGCGAGCTCCACCAGGCAATATCAATATTGCGTATGAAGTGCTGGAATACCTTCGAAACGATGTTTGTGCTGTGTTGGGAAGCCTGTCTACCGTTTTTTGAGTGAGAAGGCTCATGGTTTTAAAAATGATTGAAATTATAGACTTCAGCTTGTATTTGATGTTATGTTTCATCGTTTTCATCATGTTCATGAAGTTTATTCATTTTCCAATCCTTCATCACGAAGTTTTCCAAACCAATTCTACCATGCAGACCCCCCTCGGTTTACATTTCTGGCGGGCTAGCGAAGGCAAACGTGAAAATATCCTCTCGACTTGACGTGCCATGGTGTACACACAGCCAGGAACAGCAAATATGCATTGCCTACACGTTTCGGATCCCGGAGGGCGGGAAAAAGCACGCGGTACTGCCACAACCTACACATAGAAAAGTCAACGCCTTAGGCAAACCGACAAAGTGGTGGCTGATGTTTTTTCCCGTCCGACGCCAGCTGCACTGCGCTTCTCCAGCGCAATAAGTTCAAGGATAATCATCTGATATTATCTCTATATTTGCCAACTTGTTGATCGCTTGTTTCCTTCCTGGGAACACTCTTTTGCGGCTCGGTTGGGGTGGTGGTAGCTGGCAGCGAGGACTTTTCAACAAAAATGTGTGCATGCAGCACATGTATGTGCGAAAGGTTGCTTCTCTGCTTGCTTCATAACGTTGCGAACTGTGTGAAGGCAGGTGAAAGTTATAGATCTCCTCCGGGCATGTTCCGGTGTGGGTGAATGTTATGGTTACCTTAGAGCGGCTGTAAGGGGCCGACCGTGGCGTGGTTTCATATTCACAGAAAGAGCCAAGGGATTAAAAAATGGTAAGGTGATTCGAAGCGGAAGATATCTTTCAAATTTTCCGTAGAATGTTTATCAGGTACCGAAAACGTACAATCACGAAACAACTTCCGGGGTAAATTCAACGCCTGAAGTTTTGTAAAAGTCTAAAAAGTGAAATAAGTATTTTACATTAAAATCGTTTTTGTGTATTAGGCGCGCTTAATATTGCTATTGAAATACAGAGAATTTGTGTGATTTCACACACTTGCATTACAGTGACCATGCATCAAAGTAAAAAGTTCTGTTCTGTTCTGTTTTAAAGTTCTGCCAATATCTGTTAAGACCAAAATGTCGTTCTATGATGAAATAAAACCCGGCACAGCAACACAATCCTCTTTGATTTTTTCCGCAGTTCAGTTGAGAATTCGGTAAAACTTTACAGATTTCTGTTAAATAATCTGGGTGTGTAGGCTGTAGCGTGAACGGGGTATAAGACTTGAGTGTCCCCTACTCTACACAGCAGTCGTTTCCAAATCATACGGTCCCTGTCTGAACTTCGCCAGGTTCGCAATCTGCACGTCGCATGTTATCTTCAATAAGCACTATCTGAATGTAGCAAGAATGTATACATGTTGGAAACGGAATAAAGTGGAGAATTTCAGCTGGCATATAAGTAAAAATCTACACTGTTAGCAAAGTGTCCGAAATTTAACGTGGACAGGCTTTATTTCCCCGTTTTATTGTTTTTTAGTCTCTGCAGGAAGTCTAGGAAGAATTATAACAGCTTAGTTTTGTTTGTTAGTGCTAGTTTTCTGCCATGCGATCATAAATTGTTAAAGAAGAGTATTTTTCCACCATGTCGTGATTGAATTGATGATTTAACAGCAGTTTAGAAGTACAGGTTAGAGTCGTTCCATATCGGGTGTTTTTTATTATTATTGTAGAGTGTGGATTGAAAAAAAAATGTGAGAAAAAAAATCAGTGCGATGTAGGCTATGATCATTTGCTATCAAAACCAACAAACAAAACCAACGCACATGCGTCCGTAGAAGGCTGGCACATGAGTACAGATGTACTCACCGCATGGTAGACAGAGTCTTGAAAGCTGGTTGGATATTTAACTAGTGGCTTAGCAACGTTAATTTTGGCACTTATTTTGTCGCAAGTGTATAATGTTAATTACGAATCAACGTCGGAAGTTTTTATTCTTACGAATTAACACGCTAGTGTTGTTTCGAAAGCGGCCTTTGGTGAGATCAATCTGATTATAAATATAAAGGGTGTTTTCGATAAAACTGGCACATACAATGTGAATCGCCAAAATTTATCCGATTTTCGGATTTTTTTGAAATTTTCAGGGAATGTAAAACTACTAATGCGTTTTGATTTACAAAATTTGTTCAATTTCATCTCCCATCCCGAATGCCTGCACCTTCCTGTTCACTCAACTCATCAAATTTTGTACAACCGGTTTTCCCTGTGGTTTTGTGGTTTTTACCCAAATTGCCTTGAACTCCGATCTGTTTTAATAGTTTTTGGTTGTTTGTGAAGCTCCGTCTTCATATTGCCCAGAATTATTAAATTGGTCGAAGTTCCGATGAATTTGGGGGCTTGTATCCTGTGGCACAAAATTTACTCCGTTGGCTCGATACCACTCCAACACGTTTCAAGCGTAAGAGCAGGATGTCTAGAACAAAGTTGATCTTTTGTGCTTCCTTTTGAATGGCAAGAGGCGTTTCTTAATGCGCTTTTACGTGTATATCGCACCGTTGATTAATCCGGAAGTCATGAAGGAAGCACTTATTTCCCCACTTCCGCAAATCGCCTACCAGGTCATGAAATTATTAGCAAATTTCGATGATTTCTTCTTGTGAACATCCTCCAGAACACCGAACTTTAAGTTGACATCGTAATATTCTTGCTTATAAAGTTGAAAGAAGTCAGCCTTGAAGTAAGTTTTGGCATCCATAACGATATAACACAATTTGGTGAGCAACTTCGTGTAAAGTTTCCGGGCGCGGGTTTTTGCACTGATGTTTTGATTTTCATGCCGGTTTGGAGCTTTTTGCACCTTGTAAACATGTAACTTAGCACGCTTCTGGACTGTTTAGCGACATCTCGAATTGATATATTCGGCTGGTTCTTGAACTGTTGCACCACTTTCCTGGCCATTTTCCTGTCCATTAGAATACTTTTACGACCACTCCTTTCCTTCCTTCCATCAGGGACTCAGACGTTCTTTGAATGTTCTTGTCACAAGAGACATAATTGTATTTGAAATTCCAAGCTTTTTAACGATTCATCATTTAACGATTCGACATTTTTATCACGGACTATTTCTTGTTTCGACGACATGACTGGAATTACTGTATGAATAACTATGAAACTTGACAGATGTAAGCAATCTCATACATAGTATAATTGCTCAAGTTCTTAGGTATTTTACTCATACGGTTCGAAAGTAATAGAAAATGTTCGGTGTGCCATTTTTATCGAATACACCCTTTATTACAAAAATCCTATTTTCAAATTTTACATTTCCAAATATGGAAGTGTGTTGTACTACCCTTATCCAAAGAATACCGGTGATGTTTACATGCGGAGCTTATTGTCTGTGAAAGTAACCTCGGAATGGATGTGACTCTCCAGACATTCTAAATGGGATGCTGGATTTGCAGTACAGCCATCAATACCTTAGAACAAACATTCTGGAAGAGAATCAATAATTCGTGGTCGTCTCGAATTTAGTGTTGGTCTTAGTTAAGGTTGTGAAGAAAGACGCGGAATTTGAATTGCATTTCTTTTTGTTCCAAATACACAAATGGCTTGTTTTGCTTTATTACTCACCAATATATTGTTTTTTTTTTTTTGGTCATACAAATCTATTTAAAGCACTGTTCCTAGGCGTAATTTTTCTCGAGAAGCAAGCAAAAGAAAATATAAGTTATGAACTTTAATTTTGATGTTTAAAAAACTGAAACCTAAAGATTTATTCTCTTAAAAATGCTACATTATAAGACAGACTGAGAACATCTTGCGATTCTAGTGTTTATTGCATTAGAAAGTTTAAGTTTAAGGATGACGATGGCATAAGAATTCCAAACGAATTATACTTATGTAACGAAAGTTAAGTTATATTAAACTGGAATGCTTGGCCATACTGTTGCTCATTATTGGTATTTGTTTTGGGGCTATTCATAAACCACGTAGACTTTTCCGGGGGGAGGGAGAAGTCTACGAGGGAAGATGGGGGTCTGAGATTTTCAAAAGTGTGTCTACGTGGCTCATGAACAGGCTCTTTATTGGATTACCTGTCTTATTACCTTTAAGAAGCATATGACAAGTAATTTTCAACATAATAGTTCCAAAGGTAAAGGCAAAAATGTATGGGGATTTATGACAAACACAAAAAAAAAGCTAAATAAGGATGTATTTTCTTTAAACTGCTACATTCCAGGAACGACTCGAAAGACTCCTAAGTTTCATGCGTAAAAAATATAAAAATTTTAGCACTAAATCATATTCAAATGATGAAAGGCGCCGTTTAATTCTCCAAATTTCAATTTTGTTCTGGATTTCTAAGATAATTCTCTTCGAAGACGTGAAAGTAGATTTTTTTTTTCATTAGTTGCGGAGACATAAGCGGAACAGAAAAAGCACTTTCTCAAAACTTCTAATAAGAGTTTGGTCTCGTGGATCGAGGGGTGGTCAAATTGACACAAAATATGGATTTTGTACAGACAGGTGCTTGATAAACTATTTTTCAATAAAATTTGTCCGAAGCAGATAATTGCCCATCAACATGAGAGGCTCTAGGAGTGGACAGTAATGTATTGCTAGAACGAAGAGAAACGAAGAGAAAGTGTTGATAGTTCCGTTAGAGTACGGCAGGCTGTGAAATTGAAAGATGCAAGTTGAAAACGAGTGGAAGGGCATTTTTGAACGGTAGTATGCGATCGAGCACACATTCTTTTACCAAGCTACCCCAGATGCAGGGCAGGCAATTTTTTAATGTTTGTTTGAAATGTGAGAAGGTCGACAACAAGTGATGTGGCCACTGGGGATGGAATGGCCTTACTTGACTTACAGAATTATTATTTCCTTATCATCGATGTGATCAGTTTTTAAAAATTTATATGTCAATAGAAAAATGAAATATTAGAACTAAACTTACAAGTTAGATTAAATTGGATTTTTTTATTATAGAAACTTTTAGTATGTGGCTGGTTCGTCTCTTCAACTTACAAGATGATTAAACAGCAATCTGAAGTAAATTTAATTCAAAATACATGAACGATTCTGGATAATCTGAGATTGCGTAAAGCCAGAATATACCAAAACGGAACAGTAACTTGATTTGTTTTTGTAAGAATTATACATTTGATAAGTTGTTAAAAATTAATGAATAAATAAAACTTAAAAAAACTTAATCTTAAGAACAAGAAAATTTTCAAAATAATAATTGGCATTATTTAAATACCCTGAGTCAATTTTTTTAGTACTATTTCAACAAACTACTATTTGTCTAAAAAGTCTAAAAAGTCGAGTTATTAGTACGAGGCATTGAAGAAGTCTGCACATTGTAGACGAAATACGCGTATCTGTCAAGATAAGCAAAGGTAGTTGGAATTAAATAGAAAATACTAATTTTTCTTCTAATTTCTAGTTACAGGTATTCCACTAAACAGCTCAAACCCTCTAGGATACTTTGATTATATGTCCATTCGGCCTAACGTACGTCCGACAAAATGTATCATTCAACCAAATATCATTCGATGAAATGTCCTTAGCTACTGTTTATTTTTGTTTTCACATGGTTTCAAACATCTCAAGAAAATAAAGCTAACTAGGACTATGTCTTTGTTTTCAATACTGGAGTAAAATTAAAAACAAATATCTATTGCGACCGTCACGAAGTGCGGTCAGGAAATTTTTCTATTGTATAAATTTTTCTAATATATATTCCAATAATGACAACTATTGATTTTTAACACTTGACTATATAAAATAACGCATATATTTAGGTAATGTCTTATAATGTCGATTTTTCAGAGATTTTAAAAATTTACCAAATACACAGTACTTTCCTAGCACAGACTACATATTTAAGTAAGAAACGTCTTCTATGCAGCCATGGATGATATATAAGGGGTACACCTTGGCTTTTTGATTTAATTTTTCGGCAGTCGTGGAGCTGTGCAGTGGCTAAATGAACGCAGTTGGCGGCAGCAAGCACCTTGGAATATTTCATTGAACATAACCAATAGCTAAATAACTTGTTTGAAGTTTGCTTATTTGCAATCACTGCCGTGTTTGCTAGCATATGATGATTTCTCTATCACAGTCATCATTCTCGCATAAATAGTTGTTTAATGTTGGTAATTTTCCCTGCAAATTCCAATCAGTGCTTGAAAGTGTTTCTAATGTTCTAGTGCCTTGGATAGATTCCCTACCATTCGATAGGAATCAATTAATTTTGAGAAATTCTAAGTGAAATGTCGCAGCATATGGCTGCAAACTATGTGGTTCCATAACTATCTTCTCCGCTTTAAATGTTGTTGTCCTCTGAACCATCCTAGAAAATACAACCGAGGCCGTATCTTTATTAAAACCAAACGGCCCTTTTCAGGGCCACCAAATGCTATCTAAAGATTTAACAATACAATTTTCTTACATATTTACTTCCTGATGACGGTCTAACGTTCCATTAGCACTATTTCGACCTACACGTCTATCGGCAATCATAGACTTTGAATTCCCAAACAGACCACAACCCAAACAGATCTACAACGCAATAAGGATAATGATCTCCAGGTGATCGATCATATTATCTGGATATGCTCTTATGGTGCATCTCGGAAGGCGAACAGTTCCAGCAGCATGTTGAAGAAAACATATAGCACCACACCTAACGGATGCTGAAGCATTTTAACCCGATTCTGTAGTTTCCTCCAAAGCGATAATCATTCTGAACAGCTTCGTCAATGACATTTCCGAACGGATTGAAAGCGTAGCTTCCAGACTGATATAGAGTTTCTTGATATCATATGTCATAAATATTATTTCCAGTAAAAGCAAGATGTATTAATGTAGATATCAAAGCAAGCTATATAAAAAAAGGGTTGTAGTGCGAACGTTTACACAGATAAAAAGAAACATTGAATTTTCTGCGTTATCTAATGCACATAAAGTGAATGCTAGATGATGGTGATGATTATAATGAGATACTGTAGCAAGGTAACTTTCCATAGCAGGAATAATCTGAAAAACGATTTGATCAAGATTCTATTGTTGTTTGTGATCATCAATCGCCTGTTTGAAGGGCCAAAAACGTTTCGATGGGCCCGTAAGCAGATACACTTACGCGAAACTCTTGAATTTAGGGAAGAGAATCTCCTTGCAAAAGCAAGTTCACACCCACTAGAATCGAACCCTCGACTGACAGAATGAACCCAATAAAGGGTGTATTCGATAAAAATGGCACACAGAAAATCTTCTGTAACTTTTGAATCGTATGAGTAAAAAACCTAGAAATTTGAGTATGTATTATCCACAGTGTATTATTTACATCTGCCAAGTGTCATAGTTATACATTCAGTAGTTCCAGTCATGTCGTCGAAACAAGAAATAGTCCGTGAGAAAATTTTGTGCACTCACAATCAAAATCCAGGGGCGTCGCACCGGTGGATTGCTAAAAGGCTTGGAATTGCAAATACAACTGTGTCTCGTGTAATAAGAACCTTCAAGGAGCGTCTGAGTGTCCAAAGGAAGGAAGGGAGTGGTCGTAAAAGTGGTCCAATGGACAGTAAAATGGCCAGGAAAGTCGTACAACAATTCAAGAACCGTCCAAACATGTCAATTCGAGATGTCGCTAAAAAGTCTAAGGTGTCAGTCGGTTTTGTGCAGAAAACCATGAAGCGTGCTGGGTTACATGTTTACAAAGTGCAAAAAGCCCCAAACCGGAATGAAAAACAAAACATCACTGCGAAAACCCGCGCCCGGAAACTTTACACGAAGCTGCTCACCAAATCCGGTTGCATCGTGATGGATGATGAAACATACGTCAAGGCCGACTTCCGTCAACTTCCTGGGCAAGAATATTTCGTTGCCAAGTCGAAGTTCGATGTCCCGGAGGATGTTCGAAAGAAGAAACTATCGAAATTTGCAAAGAAGTTTCTAATCTGGCAGGCGATTTGCGGATGTGGTGAAATAAGTGCTCCCTTCATCACTTCCGGAACAATAAACGGTGCGATTTACACGGAAGAGTGCCTTAAGAAGCGTCTCTTGCCATTCATTAAGAAGCACAAAGGATCAACTCTGTTTTGGCCTGATCTAGCATCCTGCCACTACGCTCGAAACGTATTGGAGTGGTACCGAGCCAACGGAGTCAATTTTGTGCCAAAGGATATGAACCCACCAAATTCACCGGAACTTCGTCCAATTGAAAAATTCTGGGCAATTATGAAAACGGAACTTCGCAAACATCCCAAAACTATAAAAACAGAGCTAGAATTGAAGAAAATTTGGGTAAAAACAACAAAAACACTGGGACACGGTTGTACAAAATTTGATGGGTGGAGTGAAAAGGAAGGTGCGGGCATTCGGGATGGGAGACGAAGTTGAATAAAACAAATGTTGTAAATCAAAACTCATTAGTAGTTCTTCATTCCATGAAAATTTCAAGAAAATCCGATAATCAGTTTAATTTTGATGAGTTTATATGTGTGTGCCATTTTTATCGAATACACCCTTTAGATGGGGTTGAAGAGCCCGCCATCGTTCCGCGAAATGGTAACAATAGAGAGAAGGCAGTTCCATGCTCCCTATCCAGATCGTTTCACTTGGGTGCCCTGATGGTCCCTCCCTTTCCCCGTTATATATTAGGTCGTAGATATTTAGTATATTTTAAAGTGGTCATTTGATTGCTTACTTTGTGTTAGAATATTTGGCTGAAAGTAAAATTGGTTAGGGTTTATAACTCGGTTTATACCGTTCTTTACTTCTTCGTTCTTTACTCTGTGTTGTCTCGGTGTTTCTGTGGGTCCGTGTTTCCGTGGGCCTACCTACCCCTACCATTTGAAGATTTGTCTTTAGGATGTTCGGTATTGCTCGCGGTCATAGGATAGAGAAGGGAACAGAAAAAAGCATTAGTGATTGCACATAAATGGAATGCTAGATTAGGCAGAAAATAATGGGATATTTCATGTAAATTTTAGCCAGATAACGCCTGAATCTTGCATGTCGTATGAAAGATTTCCAACATCGTTGTATGGAGCATGAAAGATTGCAAACAATTTCGTTGTTTACGCCTCCTTTGGCTTGGAATTAAGCGAGGAGAAATTTTACGCGCTTGTTAAAATCATTTTTTTCTGTGTACTGTATGAGAATCAGATTTAGAACGAAAACAATTTCGGCCACTTCCTAAACAATCAAGCGATCTAGATTGCACATTGCTGCGTAGTCCTACGTCACCTTTGCGCACAACCCCATTGGGCTGTACCGTGTAGTTTTGCAGGCTTACTTTCCATTTAAACTGCCTGTTAACCAGCTGTTCTATTATTTACAATCCAAAATTAGATACGTTTTCTGGTGCATTCAATCCGTAAACATAATAAGCAATAAGGTGTTTTGAATATTTTTTTAAAGCAAAGTTCTCATATAAATTCTCGTATGAATTCATCCAGTGAAGTATTTATGCAAAATTGAAAATCAATAAATGCATTGCCGAAAATATTTGCTGAAGCGAAAATTTCTCTTATCAAATTAATTTTTCAATCTGTTCTTAGTGAGCTTTATACTCAATGTATGTCAACTTGAATAAAAAATCTTCGTTGATTAGTCTACTTCCTATATAATGAACCGAATCACAAATCGAAAAATGTCGGTCCTCCTCCTACCAGCCACCTGAATCCCCACAGTGTCCGAGCGTCGCCTACCGTGCTGCTCCCCGAGTAGATATGAAGTTTATCCCCATAATTCCCCTGCTATCCATGACTGGAATGACCAAATACCCCCATTAGATTCGCTCGATAAGCAATCTTCATCGTGGAAGGCTCCCTTTTATGATTCTCACCTTCCTTTCCTTTGTTGCTGCCGCTCTGGTTGCGTGTTCCGGAAAAACGTGTCGGCAGCCTGTCAACGTCGGTGCTACGCCTCTCTGCACCTTTCTTAAGGGGGTTTGTCTACTGATCCATGCCACCGCCCAATATACGAACCTCACGTACCTACTCTTCCTTTCCTAGTTCGTAGCTGTTGGAGATACCGCTTTCACGTTCTCGTCTTGCATATGTGAGCTCAAGGCACGGAATCCGTTTGCGAAAATAATGTCAAAATTTGGCACGCACGAACGGGGTGCGACGAAAAAGACGACTTAGTACGCTATTTCTGGTGAGATGCGTACTGTTCTGCTGCTAAGGGGTAGGAAGTAGGTATGCTGATGTTCATGCATTATGAATGGTACGTGGGGATTTGGCACAAACTTTATGCCTCCCCGGGAGCTTTTGTGAATTTATGAAAGCGAGGGCCATCGTAAATTTGAGCAAAAGTAGCTTCACGTTCTTTTTCGGAAACGTGAAAATAAGGCTTAACTGCCGCGTGCTGCCATGTTTACTAAGAAAACGCGGATTTTGATGCGAAGGAGAATATTTAGCTCCTGCTTTTTTCCGGCAGTTCGTAGAATTATAGGATGGTGAAATCCAAATATTTGATGGGAGCGCGATTTAATATCACTGTTATTTTAAACTAAGCGTGTAATCAAATCAAAACTCGGCATTCAGTATTATCATTCTTTGTGAGGGTTTCAACAGAACAACGATAGCAGCATTTCATCCTGATGGGACCTAAGCTTTACATTAGTTTCGGGGATTTTACCTGAACTTCTTTCCAATGTCACGAGAACCAGGTACATTTCGATGGACAGTACATAGAGGAGCAATAGCAAATGGAAGTTGGTCTATCCTAGTGACACGTTTAAACCGATTTGACGACTGTTTCCATTAAGTTCTAAGCGGATTTCAACTGTGAGTGCTCTCTGGAGAGTGCTCGTAATGCTAGGGGCATCAACTCGAATTTCAACCATCGAAAGAAACTATCTCCATCCAATTCGCATTTTTATACACAAGCTCATTTGACCCGTATGGCATCAGAGCGATACAAATCAGAAAAGCCTACGAGCCGGAAAAAAAATCAGACATCTAAAGAAATCTCGTTCCGCCTATCTACGTTTTATGAAGCGCAAATTGTTTTCACAACATTTCGACGGTTGTTTGCAAGCACGGTGCCAACTGCGGGTTCTTCGTTGAATTGTTTTTCACCAGCAGTGTGGAGGAAACCGGCTAACCGAGCCAAGTAGAGAGCAAGTTTTAATGAATTTTCGCACCACCCACTCTGATCGAGATTGGAATTTCTGACAGTTTCATGCTCGGTCGAATGTTTTTCGTCCAGAAAGTATTTACCAAGGACCGGAGCGGAGGGGTGACATAAACGTTCACTCAAATGGTGTTTGTCCTCCATCAACTTCCGTTACGTAAAGGAGCACACCAGTGAAGGAAGCGTAGCAAGTTTCGTCGACACCCAAAGGTAGGTTGGCAACCTCAGTTTTGCGCTCCATCATACCGGAAGTTAATGGGAATCAAACAAACTCTCAAAAACTTTACTTGGTGGTGGCGTGTGATAAGTTGAGCGAACTTGCGGCAGCTTTTGAATCAATGTTGAACGGTTATTTTGTGACTAGCCAAGAGAAAAACTTCCTAGAAAAATGTAATTACCGTTGATCAAATTGTTCTGTGTTTTGTTTGTTTTGAAAAGATTTAGTTTAAAAGGCTCCAAAATTGAACCAGATTTTGCATTGAACTGTTATATTCAATAAAGTCATGTAAATTCAAACAGGTTTACTCAAGATAAAGATACAAGTAACTATCCCTTAGTGTTTCTTGATCTCTCGATCTGCAGTGACATCAAGAAAGATTGTGAACTGGCATGTTTCTGATAAAGAATCATTGTCAGACCACAAGCATATTTTGATTATAAAGCTAAAGCTAAGACCACAAGCATATTTGATTATAAAGCTGAATCATTAATAACAGAAAATTATAGAAACCTAACAAAAACTATTTGGGACTTCAGCTGTGGCCCTTTTAGTATTGGAACAAACATTTTTGATTGATTCTTACATCGACCCTAGTGGTCGAATTTGTAAACTTTTACATGTGTTCCGTATAACAATAACAACATCAGACGTTTTCTTTCGCGGTGCAGTTCGACCGTGTTTCAGAGAAATACAAAATGGAAAAAGAAAGAAGAAAAATAGTTGTGCGCAATCATTTGGATAAACCCTTCGTGGTCTGGGCCAAAACTAGCTAAAGTGTTAGGTTTTCCCCGAAATACCCTGTGGCGTGTTTTGAAAAAGTACAGAGAAACTTTGTCGACGGATCGCAAGCCTCAAAGCAAGCGTTGGGCGAGTACTGTCAACCGTCAACTGCGGAACTAAGTCATCAAGATCATTAAGGCAAACCCCAACATCTCTGACCGCGATTTGGCTAAAAAGTTTCGTGCAGCACGCAGTACCGTGCAACGGACTCGTCTCCTGGAAGGCTTCAAGTCTTACTGTGCCTGTAGACAACCCAATAGGGATCAAAAGCAGAACAATTTGGCCAGAATCCGTGCCAGAAAACTGTATAATCAGGTGTTGACAAAATACAATGGCTGTCTCCTCATGGATGATGAAATCGGTGTAAAGGCCGATTTCAAACAGCTACTGGGACATCAATTTTACTTGGCTGCGGCTCTAGGAGATGTTCCTGCCAAATTCAAGTTTGTATTTGGAGATAAATTTGCACGTAAATACATGATTTGGCAAGGCATCTGTAGCTTTGGTAGGAAGACCAAGATTTTCATCACTGAGACGACATTTATTTCAGAGCTGCACAGAACGAAATGTCTCCAAAAGCAAATATTGCCATTTATCAGATCCCACAATCAGTGGTGGCACGGGGACTGGACTTCAACATTTTTTTTGAACATTTGACACTTTTCATAATGACCAAAGTGAACACAAGGAATAAAAAAATTACTACAATTGAAAATGTCATGACATTCTGCAAAAATAAAATCATCTCAAGCAGAAATTTCATCTCGAGCAGAAACAAGTGCACCGGACTTTTTCCTTACCGTGAATTTTCAAGGCACAGTGCAATCGTATTTCTTCTTCTCGCGTTATATTTTTCGCAACAATAGCATCACGTTCTTTTGCTGGTGTCTTTTCATCACCAACACATACATATCACCGAACCACGCTCTGGACGGATGACCGCCCCGTTGAAGTTCAGTAAAAACAACAAACAAGAAGAAGAAGAACCAAACCACGCACATATTAAACCGTTGTGTATCCAACAACAAAAAATACCTCTAACACGTACGTCCCCCACCCTTCTTAGAGAGAAACACATAAATTTAAAATGAATAATACTCCATCGTTAGCCATTGGATTTTGATGCGGTTTTTTGCAATAGAACACAAAATTATCAAAATTATTTCTTTGTGAATCTGCACTGTTTATTCCGAAAATATCCGAAGTTTCGAATTCCAAGGTGCGAGTACTGGGGTAAGTACCTGTCCAGGGATGGTTGGCAAAATATTTTTAGATGGGAATCATTGCATGCGGCATATAAAACTTCTTTATTTTGCAAAACGCGGTAATCAGAAGACATTTTGAGGATTTTGGTCCATACTGTCCACTTAAAGAGACCCTACGGAATCCGAGTTCTTCCATAATCAAAAGTTTTCCAAAACCTGGCTTTCGACATATCAAACTTCATGATTTTGCAAAACTTTGTCTTCGAAGGACATTCTGAGGGCGTTTGACCACACTAGCCACTTAGGAAGGTCCTACAAGATCCGAGTTCCTCTGGGAAAGTGACAAATCTTTTCCAAGACCTAGCTTGTGACATGGGGAACGTCCATTAGTTATGTCATACAAAAAGTGACTTTTTATAAACTCCCCTTCCCCTTCCCCCTTGTCACGTTTTTGTATGGATTGTCACTCTCAAGCTCCCACTCCACCCTTACTGCGTGACATAATTAATGGGCCTTCCCATATGATTTTGCAAAACTGTGTCTTAGGAGGACATTCTGAAGATTCGTGCAGGCCCTCCGGAGTCCGTATTCCTCCGGAATAGTGGCCATATTTATATCATTTCCAAAACCTGGCTTTCGACACATCAAACTTCAAGATTTTGCAAAGCTAGTTCATGAAAATACGTTTGCAGGATTTCTAACCATATTGGCCACTTAGTGAGACCCTGCAAGATCCAAGTTCCTCCGGAAAGTGGCAATATTTAAATGTTTTCAAAACCTGGCTTGCGACACATCAATCTTTATGATTTAAAAAAAAAAATAGGTCTGGAGAGGACATTCTGAGGATTTCTGACCATACTGGCTGCTTAACAAGGCACTGCGGGATCCAGATTCAGCCTGGGTGGAAAAGGAAATTGATCCAAAGACAAAGTTTTGCAAATTCATGCAGTTTGATATGTCACAAGCCAGGTTTTGGTAACGATTTCAATATGACTACTTTCCCGGAGGAACTCAAATCCCGCACGACCTCCCTAAGTGTCCAGTATGGTCAGACACCCTCGGAATGTCGTCTGAAGATCCAGAAATTGATTATGACCACTTTTCCGGAGGAATTTGAAATCCTGCAGGGCCACCTCAAGTGGCTAGTATAGTCACAGTATAGTGGCCAGTGTCGTTCCAAACACAAAGTTTAGCAAAATCATGAAGTTTGATGTATCGCAAGCCAGGTTTTGATAACGATTCTAATATGGCCACTTTTCCGGAGGAACTCGGATCCCACAGGGCCTCTTTTAGTGGTCAGTATGGCCAGAAATCCTCAGAATGTCCTCTGAAGACCTTTTTTTGCAAAAGCACGAAGATCGAAATGTCGCAAGCCAGGTTTTGGAAAAGATTTGAATATCGCCACTTTTCCAGAGGAACTCGGTTCTCACAGGGCCTCTTCTAGTGGCCAGTATGGTCAGGAATTCTCAGAATATCCTCCTCAGACCTATTTTTGGAAAATCATTAAGATCGATATGTCGCAAGCCAGGTTTTGGAAAATATTTGAATATGGTCACTATTCCGGTGGAACTCGGATCCCGTAAACCTAGTGGCCGGAATCCTAAGAATGTCATCCGCAGACCTATTTTTACAAAATCATAAAGTATGATATGATATATATGGTCAGAAATAAAGTTTGATATGCCGCATGCCCTGTCTCATGTCCATGAGACAATTTTGAGAAAGTGGTTGAGTTCCTGAATCCAAAGTTGCTAATAGAATTCTTATCGGTTGGATAGTTCCATAGTAATGGTCATTTTAGTTTCCGTGTTCAAAATGATTTTTGTCGGCCTTTTGCGTAATAAAATAAATAAGAAGGCCCCCTTGCTTTGCACTCATTATTTCCATCCTACAGAGTTTCAACATCCTACTATGAAAACATAATGAAATCTAATGTCTTGTAATCGAAAAAGGCGAATTTGTTCTCTGGGCCTGTTCATAAACCACGTAGACTCATTTTTGAAAATCTCAGACCCCCCTCGTAGACTTTTCTCCATACAATTTTTTTGAATTTTTGTATGGAGCGTAGACTTTGGTCAAACCCCCCCTTATTCAAAACCACGGTTATACATACAATACAAGCAAAGGCATGCCAAATTCGTTTTTCTGCATAAAACCGTTTTGCCACATTTTTTGTAGGTCGATCAAATCTACCTGGGAACTTTGTTATGACACCATTTTCTAAAGCCATCGTATTCATGATTTTGTTTAAGAAGGAAATAATGTTTCATCACCATGAGGCTCTAGGAGTGGACAGCAATTTGTTTGCTAGAACAAAGTTGTGTAGAGAAAATACTGATAGTTCCGTTGGCACACGGCAGGCTGTGAAAATTGAAAAGAAGTGGTTTTGAAATTGAGCGAAGGACATTGTAAGGTAGTATTTCGAAACAAACACACAATCTTTTGCCAAGATCCCCATGTGGAGTTGGTCAAGGCAGGAACGAATCGACCACCTTGACTGGCAAAAGAATGTGCGATTGATCGTGCTTATATACTACCGGTAGCTTGTTGTGTGTGTTTTTTTTTGATAATGGTTTTAACGAACTGTCTGTTCACACTCCCAAATCCCCTACATGGGAGAGAAACTATCTCCCGCTCATTGGGTTTATTTTTGGCATACACGGCCAGCCGCTTTAACTCAGTTTTGAGTCGTTCTTGACTCACTTTCGTCAAAAGTTTATTAAATGTAACTGGGATTGACAGGTCGACAAATAGAAAACATCCATCCGATTTGAGTAGATGTTTTTGATTTGTTGACTAGTTAAAACCAGTTACATTTATTCAAATTTGAGTGACTCCACTAATGACGAAAGTGAGTCAAAAACTACTCAAAACTGAGTATAAAAGGCTGGCCGTGTACGACTTCTGCTTTACCTTACCTCCGTATTCATTAGACTCACATGTTTTGATTGATGGCAATGATACATCTGCCTAAAGGGTGTTTCGATTAAAATTTGGTCGACTTAAACTTAACGCATTTCCTTTCATCGTGCATTAAAACATTTTGCACGCTCCTCATTTTGAAGATGTGTGCGTGTAGCATCATGCCTCTATTTTGATGTTGAGATTAGTACTTTAGTATCAAATTGTCGTCGTAGGAAGAGAAGCAACGCATCCAATTGCTGCATCGCATGGCGAACATCCAAAATTACTACATCTGCCGTTATACAGCATAGCGTCCCATGTATATAGAAATCCACAGAACATGGGACAATTATGCATTATAACGGCAGTATACTCCACGGCGAAATTGTTGAATCGTGGACAAACCAATCCGGTTACCAACGTATTAAAAAAGTGTTTGGTGAACGTTTCACGACAGCCAGTTGAGCGGCGGAAACGAAGTGAAGCCGGAGCTGCCGCAGCGACGACAAAAAGTGTTGCCCACCGTTTTCGAGCGAATCCCAACTCCTCGCGTGAGCACCTTCAACCGTGAATAGAGTTTAAAAACTAGTTGGACTGTCGATTTACAAGAAAGTGGTGACTACAAATCGCGACGATAAACAAAACACGTCGGCCAAAGCACGATCGCGAAAGTTGTACACGACATTGTTTGATTGCGTGGTACAGGACGATGAAACTTACATCAATCAGACTTAAAACACCTTCCTGAACAGGAATTTTATAGGGCAACCGGACGGGAAAAGGTGGCATATATTTTCAAGCACAATAAACTGTCAAAGTTTGGGAAGAAATATCTGGTTTGGCTACCTGTTGTCTGTACCTGTGGGCTGATGAGCAACGTTTACATTGCAACCGGAACCGTCAACCAGGAAATTTATCTGAGCGAATGCCTACAAAAACGTCTACTGCCTTTCCTGAAGCGACACAGTTGTTCTGTTCTATTTAGGCCAGATTTGGCATCTTGCCAATACGAAAAAAAGGGCATGGAAAGGTATGCTGCCAACATCGTTCAAATGGTGCCCAAGGACAAGAACCCTCCCAACAATATTGGACCATCATCAAGCGAAACATTAAGAAGACTCAAAAAGCTGTTGTGAGCGAGAAACAGTTCAAGGCAAACTGGCGTTCTGCGGTGAATGAAGTGGACAAGGAGAGTGAACAAAATCTTATGGCAGGTGTTAAACGAAAGACCCGGCAATTCGCACTCGGTAAAAAGGAAGCTTAGCTGAATATTTCTCCTGTATTCTGTATTAACTGAACTTGAAAAACACTGTTTGACCAAATTTTGATCGGAACACTCTTTATGCTGCATTTCTGGTCGCTGTTATTACATTATTAAGTATAGCTCACTTTTATAACCACAAAAAAAAGTATTTTTATTTGGGATGTGATATTGTTGATAACAAAAACACAAGTTTTTGTTAGCCTGCAGGTAGCAGTGAGACAGTGAGTACCTGCTTACATTGTTTATTTATACTCTGTACGCCATCTGCACGCCAATAATAGTTGTTTTGCGTGAACCAAAATTACACCTCA
>JASCZW010008804.1:0-47391 GCA_034211315.2 Aedes japonicus | reverse complement strand
TTATTTTGGAGGCAAAATCGTTTTCAAATGCTTTTTCAACTGACAATAATAAGATAATACGAATGAGTCCCACAACGGCATTTCAAACCAGCATTTTATGAGTTCATAAAATCAAAATAAAACCTTTTATAGGAGTAAAGAGAGTTTTAGAAGTCAAGGTTTTAAAATCGTTGTAAAGAAGCTGTGTAGGTTCTTATAAACCTGACTAAAATTTGAAACCTATTGGCATCTCTTGCTGCCATAATAAAACCGAATTGATTTCAAGTGGCTTTCATAAAACTTTAATAAAACTTAATGAAGCTGGATAGTTTTGGCAATGTTACTTGGGTGTTTATTGTTTAATTCAATGAATAACAAAATAATTCTATCAAATAGTTACTGCATTTAACAATGTGACAAACATTTTATTTTCAATTCAGCACTCTTACTTGAGAGATTGAGATTTAATCCTTCACAGGTCGAACAAAACCTGTTAAGTGATGAGTTTAATTTATTTATTTATTCATTTATTTATTTCGTCAAACAATCAATCAGTTGACAACATTAATATTCTTATACCCTGTAATTACTTAATGTATTGAAATATTTTTTCAGTTTTTACGAGGCATACCAAGTTCAATTATTTCACTTAGTTGATTATAAGCATTCTTCATCTGATTTAATGGTCTAATTTTAGTGTAATTTGTACGATGATGATCTAAAACGAACTAATTTCGATTATGTAATTGTCGTGTAGGCACAAAAAAGTTTAATTTTGACAATAATTCACTTGAATTTATTCCTTGCGAAACGAGGTCGTGTACAAACGAGACCATAGCATAATTTCGAAACTTTTTCAATGATTGAATGTTGCAACGTGTTCAAGCAATAAGCAACGTGCTTCATATGAAGAGAGGGGAGATTGTGTCTATCCTAACCAACGTAGTGCGTAGAATAAAAACTGATTTTGAATTGACTCATCGTGCTTTTTTCTATGGGGTGACCAAACAACGCTGCAGTATTCTAATATTGACCCCACAAAAGAAATATATAATGATTTGATTGTACATGGGTGTCCAACAAGTTCGAGATGCAAAGTCTTTCATCATTGCGTGAGGTATGCGCCATGTACATATTCTGCATTGGTATTGGTGTCGGCTCTTTTGGCTTCGTTCATACAGCTGCCGAGATGTGCGCGGTGTTGACATTCTGTTGGTTGTTCGCTCACGGAAATACGCGCGATGAAAAGAGTATCGGACCCTCGTAATTAAGCGTTTTTTGAACGGTGAGCGACCCGGCGATATATTCCGGCTGCTGAAATCGCATGGGGTCAAGCGGAACTTTGTCTGCGACGACCATCAGGGCGATACCGGGAGACGTCCTCGACCAATGACCGTGCGAGATCCGGTCGGCCGCGTTCAGCGAGGACGCCACGGGTCATCAAGAGATCGTGAGGCAGCGAATTCGGCGCGAAAAGAACCGCTCAATCAGGAAAACGGCTGCAGATCTCAACGTTTCCATTGGAAACCAAGCTCACACCATACTCAACGCTGCTGATCCTTGGTTTCCAGGTCCTTACAAAAACGTAAGGTCCATGGCGTGTTCGGAGGCTACCAGCGAAAAGCGGTTGGATCGAGCCAAGAGGATCCTCTCTCGGCACGCTGGTCAGGAGTCGGTTTTTTCGGACGAGGAAACTGCTTCGCGCTGCAGCAGCCGCACTGATGTGCAAAATGACCGGGTGTGGGCGCCATCGAGGGACGGCATTCCTGAATCCAATATAAACATGACCCTCAGTGCCCAAAGCGCCGCGTGCTGGTGATGGTTTGGGGGTAGTATGCAAACGTGGTAAGCTGCTCCTTGGGCTGTTTATTGAAAAAACGTCAAAATCAACGCGGCGTGCTACAAAACAGAGGTTTTGGAAAAGGTTGTTGCCCCCAGTATCCGAAGCCTCTACGGCGATGAGCACTACGTGTTCCAGCAGGACGGTGCGCTCAGCCCGCCACGGCAAACGTGGTTCAAGCCTGGTGTCGGGACAATTTAACCGGACTTTCTGGACAAAACTTTGTGGCCTCCCCAGCTCCCACAGCCTTGGCACCCTGAATCACTCTCGAAGCTTCTTTGTTTGGTCCATATGATGGCGAAGCTGAACGAATACAAGGTCAGCGCCTTGGATCATTTCCAGACGGTAATTCTCAAAATCTGCGACAGAAATGCCCATGCAGTCCGTGCGTGCCGCTCACAGACGCGTTCGAGAAACGTTTGAAGCTCGGTAAGGAGTACAAAGGGGGGTCATTCAAGAGAAATGTTGTGAAACGTTCCTTGTAAACATAGCTTTCAATGAACATAAATCCAAAAATAAAAAAGCGCATATGTCATTTTTTTTAACAAATTTTCAAAGTGTATCCGAACTTATTGGACAATCGTGTACTAAGAGTCTCGGAATAGCTGCTGTGAAACGTTTTCTGGAGATTAAGCATATGACTTGCTCTATGAATGAATGTGTTTAGTATCTAAAATTATTTAGATCTCTTAGTTTATCACATTTTTTAATATTTTGATTTCCTTGAGATAATGAAAAACTTGGCACTTCGTTTTCGACTATAATATATAAGATTACATTTTTATACATTGAGTTCGGAAACTGCTTTTACAACACCATACATAAAAGACCTGGGGCCGCATTTTGGAAACGAAGAACTTTTTCTCACAAGCGTTCGTACAAAAAGTTGTTCGTTTGGAGATCCAAAGTACGGCCCCTGGATTGTATTCAGAAGTACATTTTTATCATCATCATTTCTTATTTAAAAACAGTTTCATAACGCCAGCATACATAAGAACTCTTAGATTTTTTAAAACAAAAGATGCATCGTTAACTTATAAGATAAAAAGAAGTGGACCTCAGTGTGAACCTTGAGGAACAGCAGATGTGACTTTAATAGGATTTAATTATTTATCATTGAATCTAACTATTTGTTGGCGATCAATTAAATACGGCTTAATCCAATTTTTTTTACCTTCATTATCGAGATTTTCAGCCTCGGGCTGGTTCATCTCCCGTCGTAGTCAATCAAACACCACTTTTGGGCATTTTCGTAACTTCTCCGGGGGCCAGATTTGAACTCGTGATTTTGGCGTGAGAGGTATGGATGTTAACCAATACGCCGGGGCCCCCTCAACTACTCAATTCTTTGTTTCAATGAGTACTCAACAAATTTGAGCAGGTTTGTAGTAGTGGTGCGTCACTTGAAAAAGCCATGTTGTCCATTCGTTATTTTATGTTTAACTTGATTAAACATATTTTTGTTTATAATTGATTCGAAAAGTTTTGGGATGCACAATGTTATTGCAATTCCCAGTAATTTTGATTTTCGGATTTTCTGCCAGATTTGTATATTTGGATTAAGAAAGCAAGTGACTTTTTGAACAACCTAAATAGAGAGGATGTAAGCTCAACTACCAAATCTTTCATAAAGATTGGTGGAATTCCATCTGGCCCGGGACCTTTGGAGGCATCCAAGTCTTGGAGACCTGACAGAATGTCATGGTCATGTAAGTGACTAACGACTTCATTATTTGAACATCAGGCAAGTGTGAAAAGTATTGAAAATCACGATCATTATCGGCAAACAAAGAATGAGTTTCTTGAAAAAATGTCGCGAAAAGATTATAAATATATACTGAATTCTCGTCTTCGCTTTCATCCAAGGTCATTTGTAATGGGAAGCTACCAGATTTTAGTTTAGTTTTTACAAAATTGAAAATGTTTTGGTCATGACTTGATTTCATTTTCCGTTTTCGTGTTGTACGCATTAAGTGCAGCAGAAATAGCGCAATTTAGTTGAGCACAAATGTTCATTTATGTATCCAAATTAGCTTAATTATTAAATACGTTTAATGAGCCTTTTGTTTATTTAGATTTATGATTTGTTTATTAAAGCAGACTGGATTTTTTAAGTTATAATTACGTCGCCTCTTTCGCCACTAATGAATATTTTTTTGTACAATTTGCTGTCAGAGAAACATATGAGCTTCTCTCACGGAACCTCTACAGCTTCACGATTTAGCTACATGGGCTCTCCCAGGATCATGTTTAAGCCCCCTTTGTATAATTTTTATGTCAAAGACATTGACGGTTGTCTAGGTGACAATTGTACGTTGAGACAACTTGCAGATGACGGCGTAGTGTTCAGTCACGGGATCCAATGGGATCGATCTGCAAGGACCCTTACAGATACCTTAGACAATTTGTCTACTTGGGCTCTAGAGCTAGGTATCGAATTCTCTACGGAGAAAACTGAGTTGGTAGTTTTTTCTAGGAAGCATAACCTAGCACAACCGAAGCTTCAAATTTGGGGTAAGCCGATAACTCATTCTATGTCACTTAAATATCTTGGGGTCTGGTTCGATTCAAAGTGCACCTGGAGATCCCACAGTGAGTCTCAGAAGCGAAAGTGGCAGCAAAGGATCAACAATTACCGGAATCTGGTGAGGAGCGCATCCGCAAGATCTTCTAACGTTGTACCGAACAACGATTTTGTCGGTTATGGAGTACGGTAGTTTTTGTTTTCAGTCAGCGGCTCGGTCGCACATCATCAAACTGGAACGTATTCAGTATCGGTGTCTTCGTATCGCGTTAGGTTGCATGCACTCGACTCACACCATGAGTCTGGCATGTTGCCACTCTCAGATCGGTTTTCAGAATGATCTCTCCGGCTCCTCACCAGATGTGAAGTTATGAACCACCAGGTGATCGAAAATTTTGAGAAGCTCCTTGAGTTGAATCCTCAAACCCGCTTCATGACCTTGTAACATTTGTACATAACACAGGATGTCAGCCTTTTGCCGAACATTTCCAATCGTGTTTGCTTCTCGGATTTCGACAATTCGGTTCATTTTGATTTATCCATGAAGCAGGAGCTTCGTGGAATCCCAGTGCATCATCATCCCATGATTGCTCCGGTGATATTTGCTGCAAAGTTTGGCCAAGTTGATTCCACTAAATCGTTCTTCACTGACGGATCCTTGATAGAGGAGTCAGCAGGCTTTGGTATATTTAATGAAATTTATAGCGCCAACCGTAAACTTCAAGCTCCTTGTTCCGTATATGTCGCTGAATTAGTGGCAATACATTTTACGCTAGAAATTGTTGCCTCATTAACACCAGATCAGTACTTCATTTTCACGGACAGTCTCAGTTCTATAGAGGCTATTCGCTCATTGAGACCGGTAAAGCACTCCTCGTATTTTCTCATGAAAATACAGGAGCTTCTAAGTGCTTTATCTTCGCGTTATTTTATCATCACCTTTGTATGGGTCCCATTTCATTGTTCAATTCCGGGCAATAAGAAAGCGGACTCGCTTGTAAAGGTGGGCGCTATGGAAGGCGATATTTGTGATTGTGACTTGTCAGCTGAGAGAATAAATGGAGTAAAGGAGATTTGGGGCAATGGCAACATTCTATCATCCCAAAGGTGTCGAAGAAATCTTGGTTTAGGGGGATGAATGTGGGTCGAGACTTCATTCGTGTCACGCTCGCCTCATGTCCAATCATTATTCTTTGAACGCTCATTTATACCGGGTTGGGCTGAGTGACAGCAATCTCTGTGAGTGTGGACAAGGCTATCAGGACGCAGATCATGTTATTTGGTCTTGTGCTGAGCATCGTGGTTTCAGATCGAGGCTTGATTCGATGATTCCCTTCGGGCTCGAGGTAGACAACCCAATATACCAGTTCGAGATATTTTGGTTGTACGTGATTTGGAGTACATGAAACTCATTTATGTATTTTTGACTAACATCAGCCTTAGATTGTAGTTAGTTTAACCTGAATGTTTACTTTAAGTTTTATTTTATATGTGTATGTGTGTGTGTTTTTTTTCTTTTTCAAAAAATGTTCAAGTCAAAAGAAAACCATAAATAGTATAGTTATAAGTGTTTAGATAATTTAGAATTTAAATTTAATATGTTATGTAAACCATACTTTAAATTCCCACCCTCTTTCTCATCCGTAATTTGTTATTCCTATTAACCTCGAGACGGCCGCGAGTAATCGGCTCTCCCCTCCTAACTTTAGTTTTAAGATAAATGATGTATAAAAGTATGAAAATTTGGCTCTGTAAAGTTAATTCGATTGAGCCTGTACAAATAAATGATTATTTAAAAAAAAAAGTTTGTTTACGGCAGCTATAGCGAGAACACTGAAACAACTTTGATCTATGGTTTTAAGGAAATAAGGTCTATTTAAGCTGTTGTAAGGCATTAAACTCTACAGCCCTCGGCAGAATTGTTGATTGGAGTAAAATCAACAATTCAGATTCATTAGATTCCAATTAAATTTAAAATTTCACCTCTAGGAGCGCTCTACTTTCGAGTTGCTATGAATGAGTACAGTGACGCTTTGGAAAAAGGGATAATTTGTTTCATCCTATGTGATCTCAGGAGTTTCACCAACCACTCTTGAATAAACTTGTTCTATTGGAGAAGCTCTTTCTAGAGGTGATCACATAAATTCAGAATTCATTCACTACATGTCGCTAGTCTGCCTCTGAACTTCCAGTTTGTTATTGCTGTAACACCAAGGTGCCAGATGGGTTTAAGTCATCGACGAATTTTGTTGGTTTAACCGCAGACAGATGTTCAAGCTCGATCAAAAGAGTTCAAATTCTTTCTGTCTAGTCAACTAATTGCTAGATGAAATTTGAAAGTTTGACTGGCAACCCTTGTTTCCCTCACCTATCCAAACAAATCTGTGGCGCCATCTGTTAGCTTATTGCTACTTGATATCTTGAGGGAAGCCATGTTTTTACACAAGTAATTGAGGAGAAGTCGAACGTCTGTCTGCGGTTTAACTAAGCCAAATTTTTTTGCGCGTATTCGCATTTCTATTTCGATACAGATCGTTTTTGCTGTGTAGGTTATTATTCGTCACGATGTTCATTTGCATTCTTTCGACGACCTACACGTTACACAGTGGCCTGAACGACTGTTAGGTACAGTTGTATGTTGAAAAAAAAAATAGAACTGTTTGACTCGCTCATACCATAAGAAAATTCTGTTGTTTTGATCTGAGCTTGGTGTGAAGTTTTTTTTTGTCTTAATAAGGAGTTGCACCATGATTCGCCAAAAGAATTGTTTAAATTTAGTTATAATCAGATAGATCTCACAGGATATAGTTGCTGATGTTCAGTCTTCATTGGGACGGCTTCCCAGTGATGCTAAAGGATGCATTTATGTTTTTGCTGAAGCAGAACTCCGCTATTTGGCAAATATTTCCATATCATCGTTTTTGAATGGAACAGCACAAATACAGTAAGTACTTCGCGTACAAATACAATAAAAATCACAGGTAAAAACACTTTCGAGAAGAAATTTAACTAGAAAAATCACTCTCACTGTGTATCGAAAAAAAAACCTAACTGTTCTCCTTCAGTACCCCAAGTGGTGAGTGCATTTGAAATTAAAGGGTGTCCACAATTAAATTGCATCACTTTGAATAAGCTGTAACATTTCACCCTTTGGGTTGATTTCAACGAAATTTTGGTTGAAATGATCTAAGCGTGTATTGTTTACACTGAGGGGATTTGTTCGTATGGTAAACAGAGCAAGTCTTTCGTGACAACTTCAACTGTAAATGATCAATTATACAAGGATGAATGCCTAAAAAAACTACTGCTTCCGTTTCTCAAAACGGAAAGCCTCTTGTCACTATTCCAAGGATGTTCTGGAGTGGTACAAGACGGATCTTAATCCCCCAAACTCTCCAGAGTTGCGGCCAATTGAAAAATATTGGGCTATAATGAAGCACGAACTTCGTAAGCATCCTGAAGTTGCCACTACAGAACAGGAAATGTTGAAGTCATGGTTGAAAGCGGAAAAAACTGTCGGTTCAAGCGTTGTACAAAATCTTATGCGTGGTATTAAGAAGAAAGTTCGGGCTGTTGGATTTGGTAAAAAATTATAGTAAAACAAAAATACTTTAACCAAGATTATACACTATATTTTATTCCCTGAATATTTCATGTCAATCGGTTGAGAGACTTGCTTTTGAGGACGAGTTTAAAGTGATGCAATTTAGCTGTAGACAAACTTTTAGTGAATCTGATTAGGCTTATCTAAGGAAGTAAATAACTAGTTGAAATATATGTTGCAGCTCAATTACTTTATGAAAAACAATTAATAATATAACCGACCGCTGATTATTAGGCTACGGTATGGACCACGTACCCTATATGTCATTTTTTGATTATATCGAATAGAATGAAAAAAAACGTACAAAAGTTAGTCCCTTTTCAAAAAGACAGTCTTGATCAATTTTGGCTTTTTGGGACGAAGTCTGCATGTCCAGATATTTCATTGAAATCTGAGAACATGCCAGCAACTTCGAATACGATTTGGCACGAAATGCGTCTATAGTGCGTCTCTTTGCTGAAATTTCCATACCTCCTGTCAAGCTTCTATTGAGCAGGAAAAGAATCCTATAGGGTTTGAGCTGTTTAGTGGAGTACCTGTAACTAGAAGTTAGAAGAAAAATTAGTATCTTTCATTTAATTCCAACTACCTTTGATAAGCAAACTCGACTTATTAGTACGAGACACTGACGAAGTCTGGACATTGTAGAGGAAATACGCGTATCTGTCGAAGATAAGCAAAGGTAGTTGGAATTAAATGGAAGATACTAATTCTTCTTCTAATTTCTAGTTACAGGAAAAAAAATCCGACAGCTTTATATTGGTTCTCCCATCTCTGAGTCACAACAAACAGTAGTGGAAAGGAGCGCCACTCGTGATCTTATATCTTCTTGATATGATTTAGAATTAGTAAAAACACTGAAAACGAACCTAAAGATTCACGAGGCAATAAAAATGAAACAAAGACAAAACACACAAAAATCATCATGATATGTCGCCTTAAGAACAAAAAACAACAAGACCGCGGATACTAAAGCTATTTTTTCATATTATCGAAGCTCTGGGTAAATTCATCAGAATTTATCATATTTTCACCTCCAGATTATTTCGCTTTCGACGATGTTTGAAGTGATCATGTGCGCAAATCCAATGAAAAACGAAATTTACCAGAATTCATATCTTACACTAAATCCCATCAGGCAACTCAACCCTATTCGCTCCCCTTTCGGCAAATGCCGATTTCCAAGCTGAACAAATGAAGTGATAAAAAGAATTAATAAATAAAAACATTCCTAGCATAACAAACTCTCCTTATTCAGCGAGCTCAGTTCGCTTCGCTTTTCCTCTGCACGATCCGAAAGCCTCCACTCCGCACTGCATTCCGCCACATGACAAGCGCGACTCGAAACTCGACTTCTCACCTGCGCGCAGCTGGCTTCGGTTTGGTCACTCTTCAGCGCCGTGCATGTGCTTTACTGCTTCGGAGAGCAGCGGACGGAACTCACGCTCTCACGTGGTTTAATCGAACCGATATTCACCACTGTTAGATCCGCGGGCTCCACGCTTCATCGCGCAGTGGTGGGTGGTGGGGTGGCTGCTGGCTGCATGCCGGTTGGACTCTCCCAACAACGCTGATCGATCGATCATCTGGTCCGGCTCTTCATGGGCAGCGTGGCAAAGAAGAAGAAGCAGAGGAGTAGAAAAAAATGTGCACGACTTTCGCTTGAGCCGACAGTTTTTCGCACGCTGGGAAAGTGACCATGGATCGCTCGTGGTGAGTATCGCGGATGGCGGATGGCGGAGTTCGTCGCCTGCTCGTGCCCGTGGTGAGTGAGTCGTTCGAGCTCAAGATTTTGAACCGAGGCTCGATCGAGCGGTTATTAGGTTGCGCGAGTTTAGTTGATTAAGTCGCGGTCTGGGCGCAGGTTCCTCCTCTTGAAAGCAGCTTTGCAATTGTTCCTAAATTGGTGTTGTGCCACAGAGTGTTTAGAGGTGCGGTCGCAAAATATTCGTGACTAGAATTGATCGTGCTGACATTTCCAGAACCTTTTGAACTCCGCTCCGCTAGTATTTCCCCATACTGACTTTTTGATTGAAAACAACGAAAACGACTGAGACGACGTCGACAGAAGACAGGCGGGGAGAGAAATCGTATGGAAAAAGTGAAGTCAGTTCCGTTCCGCGGTTTCCTCTGGCCGAGCAAAGATTATTGACACGTGTGTGCGATCATCTCTCATTCCGCCTCCTCCAGGTGTGTTTGTTTTGTGCTTCCCTTTTCGGTTTCCTATTTTATACATTTGTTGTTGCTTGCGAGTAGAAAGGTGCGTTTACGAGTCTTCGAGCATTGTGCAGTGATTTGTTGTTGTGTGCATTATTGTGTCATTAAGTTGCAGCAGCTTGTGCAGTGTGTCGTTCGGAGAGTGCAGTGACGGAAGAAAGAGAAAAGCAAACGCTCGCAGGAAGTAAACACACATACCGAAAGAAGTAGAAAGAGCGACGAAGCGGCAGTTTGGTACATGGTAAATTGGTTGTTTGAGTGAAGGCCTCAAGTGACACATATTTTCGGATCGCAGGGTGAATCCGCTGGCGAAGGGGAGAAAGAAAGGGGGAACCAGGACTGGTGAGCTGTGAGTGGCGAAAGATAAACCAACGACTTACGGGATTTTCGATTGTTTTCCCAGGTTTTAGTGGAAAATCGTGACTGGTGAGACAAAAGGGAAAGATACGAATTGTAAGAGACGAACCTTCTTTTTTTTCGCTGTCAAGAGACTCACTTTCCGTTGACGGTTCTTGCGGACGGTGGCTTAGAAAGAAGAGGGAGCTAGAGAAGGAGAGAAAGAGAGGTGTGGAATCTCGATGTAAAAGGTGAGTTATGTTACGTGGGTTTTTCGGGCATAATAGGGAGGTTAGATAACAGTGGGACGTGGGATGGTTGTCGATGTTGGCCACTAGCTTTTCAATGCGCGGGAGGTTGTATGAGATTAAGAATGATGTGCTGTTGTGTGATTCAATTGGGATTGGCTTACTTCCATGCATTTTTCTCAACATAGCATCGGTTTATTTTCAAATTATAGTATGAAGTCCAGTCCAAAATACTGTTGAAATAACATTCCAAAACAATGTTTTGCACAACGTGTCATGTGATATTACGACGGTTATATAACAAATCATAAATAAATAGAAATTAAAGTTCTTAAATATTTAAATTTCAACATTCGTAGTTCATGTAGCAAAGAAGCTACAAATCTATAACGCGATGAAAAAGTAGACGAATCCCATGTTTAGAAATGTTATATTTTTGAAAAAGGCATTTTTCAACCTAATGTTATATTGGGCTTCTGCACATTCTGCGCTTTTCACGGCATATTAAAGCATGAAATAAGGTGTTATAAACTTATATTGATGACTTGTGTTGATAATTGTACAGTTTTTTTTAATTTAGTTTATTACAAGGTGTTTTTATTATACATAACTGTTTCAAAAACTTAACTGCACACACGGAAAATAAACAAAAGAAAATACTACAAGTAGTTTAAATTATTACACCAACCAAGCTGCTTTATTTATTTTGTTTTGTGGTATTTCGACGGATTTGTTGTTAAAGATTGCAGCGTCATTGCCAATAAGAACCCTATCATCTGATGTATATGAAACATTGAGTGCTCAATTATGAGAGTTGGTGCAAAATAGAAACCACTAACCCATCGAGTCAGGAATAGTGCTTAAATCTCAAATTAATTATTGATTAATTTTCGTATGAGGAGAGATTTTAGGTCATTAGTTTTCAATTAAAACAAGTGTCTGAATTATTTTCAATTATTTCCAAAATTGACTGAAAAGTTTTTCAATATAATATTTATTTTGATGTTAAATTAATTAATTAGTCATAAAAATTAAAATTTCTTTTTTTTGGACAATTTCCCTTTTCCTATTGCTGTCTCTTAAATATCTATGGGAAATTATTTTTTTCATGGAAGGGTTTGATTTCTTATATGAAAAATTGAAAAGTTATTTAAAGGTTTTATGATTTTTTCTTACTTGCTAATTATTTAATTGTGGAAAGTTTCAAGTAAGTTATGATTATTTAACTTTTCTAAGAGAATTTTTTGTTTTTGCATTGTCACTCTCTCCTTCCTTATTTATCAACTCGTGAGCTGTCTTTCCATGTTCAATTTTTCAATGAGTTTTTTACGTTTGAGTTTGTTTAAAAGATTTCTCGAAAAAAAAAAGAATTTTACTGGAATTGCGAATATTTCTTTAAAAAATTCAAAAAACAAAAAATTGTGTTCCCAAAATTATACAAAAACATAAAGGCATTGCTTAAATATTGTTCATTTTTTTAAATTATAAATTAAATTGATTATGCTATGATAATCACAGTTTTATTTATAAGGCGTTTGGTTTCATTAAGAAAAGGTCATTATGTATAACTAATTAATGATGGCATCAGTATGATTGGGGCTTTTGTAGCTTAGTTCCAACAAACCGATTGATAATGTCCAAAAAATGTGCTTCATCAGAGAAATCAATGGTTTTCTATGGAATGATCAGTGATTTTTTAAGTACATGCTTACATTTAGACGTAATGGTTTTTCCATGACTTCAGTACAATTTGATTGTTACATGAACATTTCAGCATTCAATAAATATTCATAGAACACATAGTAATCAATATCCTTTCTAAAAATTCATATATAAGGCATTTGAGATGCGGATTAGAACGACCTCATATCGACGTTCTTCAAATTTTGTATTTTAAAAGTGTGAAATGAAATGAAAATGAAATTTTAAACGAAACAATGAATAAAAAAAGCAAAAACATCCAAAAACATGCAGATTAAAAATATAGTGGTTAAATGATGGAATCTTTAGGAAATATTGAAAATAGGGACCAATTTTGCCCCAACTTACGGTATTTGCTCTCAGAGTTCAGATGGTATTTAGTTGAGTTTTTTTTGGAAATTATTTGGCCCATAATTTCTGATTTTGCAATTATTTAGTGGCCAGTTTTGTGAGAGGGTTATCCAAAATAACAAAAAAGGAAATGGAACAAACATAATTGTAACAAAAGATTTGGTATAGTTCAAACATATTTTAATTTTTTTAATGGATTTGGTACTTTCTTATTTCTGTACAGCAGGACCTATGTAATTGGGATGAGTATAACACATATTATATTTTTATTCAGTTTTGTGAAATTTGTTTGCCTGAATTAATCAAAGCAGTCAAATAAATATCTTTCATATTCGCTTAAAAATAATGTTCTACATTTATTTTCAAATCCCTTAATAATTTCCCAAATTACCTTCTTGTTTTTGAACCAGCTAACGTTTATAGAGATTTTATTATTCTATTAATTTTTGATGAACTCACCCGTTTATTGCAGATTATGCAAGGCTTTCTTAAGATGCCTTGGTACCATTGAAAGCAAAGTGTGTTAGATTCTGTTATATTTTCAAGTCATTGTTTTTCCTTGAATCGATAAAAACTTTCAAAATAACACTGATGCTCTTTAATTCAGATTATGATATTAGAGTTTCTGGATTGTTTATATTTTTTTCCTGTGTCGTATTTAATGGACTCACCCAATTATCTTAGATTATGCAAGACCTTTTCAAGCTTGTTTCATCCTGATAAACTTCTTGAAAATCATATGATTATTACGATTCATGTTCTAGAGACTGTCGTGCTTTTTCGAAAACCGGTGTCACGAGTTTTTACCTACACACTTAAAAATTATGAATTTTACACGAGACCTAATCCATGTTTGTAAATACTCCGGAGAACGTAAAGAAAGATTTCGTGTAAAATTATGTCTCCTGAAACTGAAACATACGCAATTCGACAAAAGATGTGTTCAGTTGAATTTATTTTCTCATCTCTTTCAACACATTCTTATGCGCTAAAGAACGCTTGCATGTGTCGGTCTCAGGGACAGAAATTTACACGAGATTTTGGTAGTGTGTACATTAAATTTACAATAAATTAAGACGTGACAAAACTAGAAAAAATAACTTTATTTGAACTTGGAAATAATTTCGCACGAGTTTTTCTGACGCTTTTGCGTGATCCTCAACCGTGTGAGTGAAATCAGGTAGACTGATTCAAAGTTCGTTTTTTGTCACGTAAAGGACCTAAATTATAGAACGTGTCTTTTGTTCTGAAGTAAGCACCCAAGCAGCATGCTATGGTCAAAAATAGCTGCAGTAACTGGATTGTGAATCAATTTAGTCACGGTGCAGTCGTCTCAATTGATTTTTAAAATGTGTGCTGCTAGGGCACTGTTTCGGGTCCTATTTTTAACGTAGGACTACGGGTTTCTTTTCTATACCGAGTGTCATTTTAAAATTTTGAAAAATGAGAGCGCTACGTTAAAGTGAAAGGTTTTGAACGTTCAACTGAAAACAAGGACTACATTCATACATCATTTGATCAAGAAAACTTACATTTTTTTTTGCATTGAAATAACAAGTAAGTGCTATTAGTATAAGCAGTTGAATTTGTTGCTTAAAAATGGCCTACTCTTGCTCCCATACAAATCTCCGTATGAACAGGTTGAAAATGTGTTTTTCCCTATCCGGGTCTTCAAAATCGGGTAACGAATGGTTCAAATTATCTTCTTCTTATTATCATTTAGTTTCATTCCATTATGAATACAGAAATAGCCACACCCCTTAGCTGCACAATTGTTTTGCTTTGTTGCCGGTGTCTGATTTTATAACTGAGGCCCGTCCCCTCATTAGAACTTTGCTTCGTACTGTATATTCGTGCCTTTTTTCATTCAAGGCTATGCTAGTATATAGCATAGCTAGTATATAACACGCGAGATGAACCGAAATGATTTCAGTTTTTGACACGAGTTCTTTGCTGGTGGTTCGGACACGACTTTGTCCACCCGCCACAGTCCACTCGGTTATAATGTGGGAGACAGAGTCATGTAAGACTGTCTAATCGGACAGTTACCAGTTTCCATGTCTACCCAATACAATGATAAAATTTCGGGCCACTAAAAACTGGTCATTTGTCCCTTATGAAATCATTTTGGTTCGTCTCGCGTGCTAAATACTGGCATTGAATAGCATGGCCCAGAGAGATGATCTTTTTTTTGTCATACTTCAAACAGATGATATTTAAGTATTCCGTGAGCGGTTAATTGAAATTATCGAGTATATTGGAATAAATGTGTAACACTTTTCAAATGGACCCAAAAGAAACTGAGCATGCGTAAATAAAATAGTTCTGATATCTACAGGACTTATAATAAGTAATGTTCTTACATACGATTCTATTGATCTTTTTTTTTGCCAGTCACTTTAAAAATTTCAATCTTTCACTTATCACAAGGTGGCCTAATGACCCATTTGCCTCAGTCCCTCAATTTTGTGGCACATTTTCTTGTCTTTGGGTAGATTACTCTTTGCATTGAAATCAAATCTTTGCCCTGTAATAAGTTCCATGGCCTGGGATGACATATCCTAGCTAAATGTTTTTTTTCTTTCTTTTCCTAACCATTGTTTGTTGAAACCATGTATTCTTCATGTAGGTGAATAGTGCATAATGTTTCATTCTATCTGCTCATTAGGGTTTGTTCTCTCGAAGATTTCATAAAATATTATTGTTCAGGCAAAACTAGCTTAAATTCCCAAATATTATAAATCCTACTATAAACTATTTCACAACCTAGAATTGTATAAGCCCATAAGATTGATTACTAAGATAAGTGTGACTTCCTGTTAAATTGCGTAATCTTACTCTCACTCTCATTTGGACATCGCAAACGATCCAGTAGGTAGCAAATCACTTCGGGTCAGACACCCGATTGTAGAATTTTATCAACCAACAACATAAGCAAGCTAGAGACTGATAGAACTCAGGACAATTTGTGACTCACACGGAATACCTTTTACACTTTGGGGCTTCGCTTGGTTCTATGCAGTTTAGTTGTAAAATCGGTGAATAATCTATACGCGATTTGGAACTCCAAAACAAAGACATTAATTCGACTATGTTCAATCTACTTTTTTTTTTAATTCAGCCTTGTGACTATTTTGGCCTAGTGACCTATTCAACTGAATGACATTCGGTTAAACAGCTGATCTGTCACCTTTTTACATTTCGCTTTTTTTCTTCCATAGATTTCCGAAGATTTACTGTTTTTGGTGAAACTGGGCTTGCTCTAAAGCCATTTTTTAAATTTCAAATTTTTACTGAACTGAAAAAAAACAACCAAAAACAAATCCATGAAACAAATTTCGCTTTGATCGTCCATTTATTGTTCACTAGCTGAACAATGCGCATGCGCTGCTTATGCAGCGTAGCAGCGCAAATGAATAAAAATTCAATGGAACTGGCACGTTTATGGTTGTTTTTTGGAATTAGTTTTTTCTTGACTAAGAAGGGGTTCAAACTTCAATCAGAACATGCTTCTTCCCGAGAAATACACATTTTGTGTTTACGTAACCTAGATAACTTTCATGTTTGGTTGAAATTTGTTTTTCATTTGTATGCAAACCTCCACTTCCATATGAAGGATGGGTCTCAAACCATCATACAATCATTGCCCTACAAATCCCCACCATGCCAAATTTGGTTTCATTTGCTGGATTAGTTCTTAAATTATGCAGAAATTTGTGTTTCATTTGTATTAGAGCCCCCTGCCCTTCCGGAAGGGAGGGGGTCTCAAACAATCATTAGAACCATTAGAACCAATCATCCCCACCTCAAGAACCTCTGCAAACAAATTTTTACGCCGATCGGTTCAGTAGTTTCTGAGTCTATAAGGGTCAGACAAACAAAAATTAATTTTCATATGAATAGGAATCTTGCATCCAAAAACCCCCACATGCCAAATCCCATTTGCTTGAATAGTTCCCGAGCTATGCAGAATTTTGTATGACATTTTTATTAGCCATAGAAACATTTTTTGCCTCCAAAATATCTTCAAATGCCAAATTTGGATCCAATTCCTAAATTTGTTGTCGAGTTAAGCAAAAAAAAATCGTTTCTTTTGTATAGGAGCCCCCCCTTCCAGAAGGCGGAGGGGTCTCAAACAACCATAGAAACATTTTTCTCCTTTAAAAAGCGTAACATGCCAAGTTTTGTTCCATTTGCTTGGTTATTTCTCATATCTTGCCTCCAAAAACCCCCACATGCTAAATTTGGTTCCATTTGTGTGGTTATTTCTCAAGTTGTGCAAAATATGTGTTTCATTTGTATGGGAATTACAAATTTCAGAATTACAAAAATATACTTCCACACCCTGCATTGTCCATTGCCACAGAAACGAACTGTCTTAGGAACTTTTCAGCTTCATATTCGCCATTCGATCAGTTGGATTAGATCCTGAGTTCAAAGGGTTTTGAGTTTTTCAGTACCACAGTAATGTTCAAGGCTCGGCCAAAATATCACATCCTCTCTCGCATGATGATTCCGGATGAAGGTAGCTACTTCATGCAGACATTTTGTAAAGTGAATTTCTGCATTTGAAGTTGTTCATAAACCACGTAGATTCATTTTTGAAAATCTCAAACCTCCCCTTCTCTCGCGTACACTTTTCTCGTACACTACATTTTTTTTAAATTTCGTATGGAGCGTAGACTTTGATCATACCCGCCTGACCTCTGAAAAGTCTACGTGGATTATGAATAGCCCCTTTACAACAAGTCTCAACAGTGGCTTCGGCATATCTTTATCACTGATGGTCAGCAACAGGTGAACCTACTTCAGGAACTTAGTGTTGACCTCCTTGGTGGAGGATGTGATATATCCTGATCCCTGCTAGTCACTGCCGTCAGATATGTCTCATCGTCCATCCCTCCTCCATCTCCTTGACCATTGTTCTTCAGTCACTGCTTCTGTGTGGTTGCCTGCTTGTGGATGGTTTTTCTTTTTCACAAAACTGTTGGGCCCAACTTTCCCTTGATTTTGTGGCCCAGTTTCTGCTGGATTTTCCGGTTACACAGCACCGTTCAAACGGTCGGATCCAGCCTTCTTTCTTGATGCTTTTTTCTTGATTCAACAAGGTCGATGGTCTAGTAGGTGCTGTATCTAATATATTTCATCAGAACAAAGGGCATCAAGATGGCGAATAGGGATGCAGAAGAAAGTAAGAACATACCGTTGAGAGGAGATTTTTTATTACTTTCACCATAGCTTTAGCAAAACAACTGATGTCGCTGTCAAAATTTGAGCACAATCAACCGGGGTACTATGATTGACGATGCACAGACGGCATCGGCACAAGGTGGCAGGGAAGTTGCATAATACCCCGTTCACACTACAACCTATATTACGAGAAAACTAGATTTATAGATGCTGATAGTCTATATCATGTAATTTAAGTGTGAACGGGTGTGTAACGTATCGATGAAATTTGTCTATTCCTAGACAACTTATTCAATACGATGTATCTGACTTTATAAACAAAGAGGGGAAACAATATTTCAAACGTAAATCTCTCAAAACTTTCAGCACCCCCACGGCATCACCATCATGAATTCTGGAAAGTGTGAGCTGGTTAGTGGAATACCTGTAACTATAAAAGCAGAAAGATTAGTATTTTCCATTTGAATCCAACTATCTGTTTTGCTTCTCTTAAAAGATACGCGTATTTCGTCTACAATGTGCAGGCTTCTTCAGTGTCGTGTACTAATACTTGAAATTGTTGGAATTAAATGGAAAATTACAAATTTTTCTTCTCATTTTCTAATCACCATCATGTTACAGAAATGACATTTCTTCTGTTGGTGGTCCTAGTTTGCGTGGAAATGCTGAGAGTTTCAAGAATTTAACGTTTGAATCTTTATTCCCTTCTTCAATGCTGATATTATGTGATGTGAAGTGATAGGAAGCCACGATCTGTGCAGGACTTGCCTTGGCGTACAGTTCCTCCTAATGGCAAGTTCAAACTGTACATACCTATAACCCTCACTATTCCATTGTATGAATGGTCAAAAACGAAGGGTGTGGACCCATAAGTAGGAGCTTTTATACAAATCCCACTGAATAGATAGTGAATCTCCTTCCAACGAAACGCTTTTATTACAGGGCATGAATCTGACGATTTCCATCAAAGAAGGTATAGTTGTCATCCATGATTTGGACCAAATAACCACAAATCCCTCATCTAGCCTTAACTTCGTCTGGCACCCTGTATTCTGCCCTTACCTTTTGTTATTGGATGTATGTATGTAATGTAAGTAATAGATTATAGTACATGTATTTACAAAATGTAACTGACAGCTATTGGATTGTTACTGCAAAGTAAAATTTGGATATCTATTAATTTCTTGATCGTTCTGAAAAAGCGGAAAACAGAGTCGAACAGAGATAAAATTTTTATGAAAATATATTTGATTTGATTTTTTGGAGAATCAAAAGAATATTCTATAGGTCGAAGAAAGCTATTTAAGTAATCGAAGAGCCTTGTTTGATGAATTCTAATGTAAATGGAATATCTTATCATAATACCACTAAACATATGTATACATCCAAAATAAAAAGGCAATATTGTAATGCAATTTCGCACGATTATGTTTCATTTCTCGTAATGGATCGTAATTTGAGAAAAAAAGCAACATTGGTGGTGAGCAAAAACGCCACTCATCAATTCGCTTGAAAAAATTCAATGTGTGCGTGAGGTTGTGCAGCATATTAGTAGGTGTGTGTGAGATTGGAGCCCGAAAATTCAATGGCTCACAAAAAAAAAGATCACGAATCGAACCGATATTCGAACCGCGGCCGCCAGCGTGACGGCTCCAGATTGTAACCATTGAGCAACTTTAAATAGTCTGAATAAAAGTCCTACAGTTGCTTCGATTGTCGAGGCAATAATCGTTACAGCAATAAAGTCAATGTCGCTCACACACAGTTACATGGCTTCCTTTATTTCATAAAACGCAGGGTGAACTTTAAGAGAGGGAGATGGGAGTGTGATAATTAGTTAAAATAAAAATATAACACTTGACAGTGCACTATGGTTTGTATCACGAAGGCCCATTTTTTTATGTTGATTAAAACTAGGGTGGTCCCCATTTTCACGGAAATAGGTGAACTAACTTTTTTATTTGCAGAAATAGACGTTTACATTCATGTGCAAAGTTGTAGCGCAAACAATTGTATGGAATTTTCATGCATAAATTTATTTTGGAGCTTGAAAATTGACCGATTTAGAGCAATTTTCCCTTATCAACTTAGGGTGTACCATAAAAAAAATTTTTTTTGCCCTAACCGTGAAATTGGGGACCATTCTAATTTTGCTCAACATAAAAAAATGGGCCTACGTTTTTATTTTAAGTTTCACCACCATTTTTTTTAAGGTTAGAAATTGACCGATTTAGAGCAATTTTCGCTCATCAGCTTATCAACTTTTTTTCCCCTAACTTTTTTATCTCAATTTCTATTCTAAAATTATGTTGCAACGTGTTGTAGAACTTTTGAAGGCGCGTATTTTGATGTATTAATTTTGGCGCTAGCTTCAACCAATCAATAGTTATTGAAGTTTTTCTTCTAAAACTATTTCAGATTCAAATGTAATTTTCTCAAGATACAGAAATAACGTATCTGTAGTTTTCGTATATGTTGAACAATATAAAATGTCCTTACAAATGACGTCTTTAATTTTTTTTTGTGTTTGCCCCAATCATGAGACATCAAAATTTGAAAAGGGCGTAGTTTTTTAAGAAAAAAATCAATTACTGTTGATTGGTTGAAGCTAGCGGCAAGATTTGTATTTTAAAGTTCGCGTTTTTGAAGTTTCTAACACTCGTCACAAAACAACTTTACGGTGGGAAATGAAATAAAAAAGTTAGGGTAAAAAAAAACATTTTTTTATGGTACACCCTAAGTGGATAAAGGAAAATTGCTTTGAATCAGTCAATTTTCAAGATAAAAAAAAAATTATGTATGAAAATTCCATAAACTTGTTTGCGCTACAACTTTGCCCAATAATGTAAACGTCTAGTTCTGCAAATAAGAAAGTTAGTTCATGTGTTTCCGTGAAAATGGGGACCACCCTAATTTAAATCAACATCAAAAAATGGGCCTTAGTGATACAAACCATGTTGTACAACTTCACTTTGCTGTAAAGTTTCTAGTTTAGGCTCTTGAAGCATGTTTCTTTGTAAATTCGTGATCTGGACCATAGTGCAGTGGAATCGCAACAGAGGCTAATAGCGTTGTGGTGTTCTGTGATATTTGGCCCTATGAAGAAAACGTATACTTTACTGTTACCCATAAGATATGCATGGGTGAAAGTAAAGTATACACTTTTATTCATACGGCCCATTGTCTCACCCATATTGAAAAGTTGTTGACGATTGAACAAAGACCCAACGGTTGCTTCGACTGTCCAGCCACTAAGCCCACAGCGATAAATTTGTTTCGAGGAATCCTGGTGCTGCCATCCGCTTGCACACACTTGCATGGCTTTGTTTAAAACCATAATACGCGTTGTGGATCATGATGGGCAAAATTGCCTTGTCTAAATAATGCAGATTTCTCAAGATATAATTGCAAAATCTGCAATTGCATTTTCTGCCACAATAACAACTTTTTTGTGTATATTTAAATATAATCCAATACTGATAAATTTTCAAAATACAATTTTAATGATAAATTTTCGAAATACAATTTTAATGAAAATTTTATGCATAAATGCTGAAAAACAAATTGAGCATTACAAGCGTTAAATTGTTCTGCTGCTTCGTGATCTGAAATGCACTGAAATTATTAATTAAATGAAAATGGAATATACTCACTTCCCTATTGACAAGTTGACAACATTACCCAGGCTACACCAACGCGCTTCTCAATGCTGAAATGCTGAAAAAATAGGTAGATAATTGATGTGATATGACAAGAATGGAACAGACTCTTAGCTTCGAGTCTTGACAGAGAATCACTACGGAGCCTTGCAGACATTCTTGATGTATCAGCGCAATCCCAGAGACTTCCAAACATAGTGATTCATCACTATTGTACACAACTGTAGTTAATTATCACCACATACCTTATTGAAATAGGACATTGAATAACAAGATCTATGATAAACCAGTCCCGTTCGTCGATTGTTGTCAATCCTTAATTGATGTAAATCGTATTAAAGTTTCGACACGATCCCGCGATTGGCCCGAAACCTGCTTGAATCCCTATCATTCAAATTGAATAATCATGTAATAGCTTGTTTCAGCTCGATTGAAGTAAACCACACCGATCGTGCATTTCCGACATCATAATACACTAGTCTAGTTCGCGTTTCCCTTCACGCACAAGAATGCCACACCGCAAACGCACGCGCAAAACCCGTAGATCTGAAAGCGAAAGTTCCCTCCGCCTCCCCAGCACGAGATACAATCCAACCGGCTCCGGGCATCCGAAGAAAAAATAAATGAAAAACGGGACAGTTTGTAGGAACCTCCGAACAGAAACAAAAAAAGAAGCGAAATACCTCGGCATGATCGTGCTTAAACGAAAAGACCGTTGCGGGGAAGAAGTAGCAGCAAGACCCTGACCATGGACGCAACGGGTCTTTAAGACTCCATCATCATCCCATTCGCTCTCGCTTACTCCGGGAGACTCCGAAGAGGCCGATAAACGTGCGACGGATGTGTGCTTAACTGCTTGCGCAAAACTCAAACTCCAGTCTCTCGAAGAATGGCTACTTTCACTCTCGGTAACCTACAATTGGGTGAATGCCTCCGAATGGGTCCTCCGGTGGTGGTGTTTTTGGGCAATATCCGATTGTTGATCGAGATTGAGTTGTGGTTTTTCGGTTTGGCTCATGATCAACAAAAACAGCACACCTCCCAGACCGGTTTTAATTGATAATTAAAATAATCGGACGCTGGGTTATTTTGAGTTGTTTTATGGGATGCAATATACATTCGCTTTCGTTCTGTTTTTGATCTCTTAATTTTTGGGCGATCATTGCCCTGAACTTCACTTTCAAGGAAGGTTGCCGATTTCACTTTCGGAAAAATTCCAATCAATTAGGAATCACCGAATGCGGAACTGCTCTCATGCTTCAGTGGATGTGATTGGTGCTCAAACCGGGGGGACAAATCGTATTTCCGCCCCTTAAGTCCACCTGTTGCTCGTCGCTATAAACTTGCGTGCTGAACGCAGCCATATCGCCAGGGTGAGATTTATGGTATCACCAGTAGCCATTTGACACAACTGATATAATTAAATGGTTCCCAGGTGGTCTCGGCCGAATCGCGACGCTTGACGACGGTAGTCCTCATTTGTCATGTGCCTTTCCTCAGTTGAGGCAATCGATCTACCTCGGATTGGATCATTATTTAATTCCCACCTTCCCACCGTCGACGGGGACCAAACGGGGTGACGGAGTTGTTGCGAATCGAGCGAGGGGTGCTCGTTTGTTTTATTGGCCCATTTGGAAATTGGCTCATTTGTTCCACTCGCCGATGATGGGGGCTAATTGCCATTTCTTGTTAGCTGCGCTGATTACTACTGTCTTGAAACTCGTTGGATGGGAAGAAATGCTCCGGGAAGGGTGGCAAATTCGAACGCGGAAGTGAGCCATTATGAAAGATGTCTTGTATAACATTAATTATTGGAATGCTTTCTCGTGATTGCTGGATTATGTTTGCTCCTTTAAAGTAATTTGGATTGCTTCGCAATGATTTATTGGTTGAATGACAAGAATTGTTAAACAAATTTCATGGATGGATTCAACAAACTTAAGAATTTTATATCCCATCATCTCTTTATCGCTCTGAAGTGTCTCTCGAGTGTAGTGTAAAGCTAGCCAAATCCGGTCACAAGTTAACTATTTATGCCGTTGTGAAAGCCACAGTGGTCCAGAATGCGAATTTAGCTGGATAAATACATTTTCATTCTAAGTTTGAAGTTTTGGAGCAAATTTGTGTTGTACAAAGTTGTTTCTAATAATGAGGCCCTTCTTTTGGTGTGAATAAAAACCAGGGTGGTCCTTGTTTTCAGAGAAATCGAAAATCTAACATTTTTATTTGCAGAAATAAAGGCATATGTTTGTCAAGAAAAGTTGACGATGAGACAATTTTAAGCAACTTTGACTAAATAATTTTTTCTGTAGCTTTTGAAATGAACCGTACGTAACTTAGGGTGACCTCATAAAAATCAATTATTTTGCACTCACTTTTTTATTTCAAATGTTTGAGTAAAATTGTCCTCCCATTGATTATAGAATAACAATACATCTTATTGTTGGTTATAGAACAATACAATACTTTTGACCGGGAAGCTGCTCAAAGTTCTTCCTAACATACGTTTCGTCATCCATCATTATGCATTCTGGGTACCGTAGAGTGGGTTGACTTCGATCAACTTCGACCGCCAAGTCCGATATTTATTCAATTTAAAATTATCCTTCTCTAAGTACCTGAATTTTTAAAGCTGTGAACCATATATATTCAGGATTTATATAAATGCATTTTGTTTTAAGCATTTCTCTATATCCTTTGCTATAAAAACATATTTTTAAAAAAATGTTCCTTATAGTACTTTTGACCAAGCCAACAACAATCATATATTCAGGAATTAAATGATTTAAAAAAAAATTGACAACCACAACTTCAGATTACTTAAACATTCGTCTCTCTAAGCTAATCGAAAAAATATTAATTTTGTATACATAAACAAATTAATGAATAAAAAAAAAATATTTTGATCGAAAATTAAAAGCGAACGAATAAACGCGACAACCTTCTCGAAGCGTTGCACTACCTTCCAATCTGTCAAAGGGTTTGTTTTGTTTTGTTCTGTGTTGGAGAAAAGGTGTGAAACATTTATTTCGACAATTTAATGGCATTGAGAAGTCCAAAATGCAGAGAAAGTACGTGAAAAAAGTTGGTGGAAGAGCTTATTTATTAGTACAGTTCCGAATCGATGGATGCTGCGTTGGAGGCAGTACGAAAAAAACGATATTAACTGCGTGAAGCTGCTCGGGCCTACAGCATTCCTTACAGGACCCTTCATGATACACTCAATGGACGGCACCTGCAGACGGTTGGTGGTCAGACAATCTTAACCGATGCGATTCACGGCAGTGTTGGCGTCCTTACACCGGTGTAGTACCGAATTAAAAACGACATGAGTGAGCTATTTCTGTTTGTCTAATATTATGGTGAACTACTGAAAAATGCTTTTAATGGAAGGGAGCTTCGGGAATTGTTATAATCTGTACACAAAATTTAAGGTCCATAAAAAAACATGACCAAGGGGAGGGTTTTGAAAATGGTCCTTTTTTGCGTGACATAATTAATGAACGTTTCCTTTGGAGAATGCTCTACCCTTGTGCTATTCGGGAGACATCTGCATCAAACGGTTTGCATAAACATTTGGTGTTTTTTTTTATTCATTTAAGCACTTCAAATCGATCAAATTGATTTGGATAGAACTCACCCCATTATTGAAAATTGGCCGCGGGAATCAAACATTTTTTTTAAAGCTCATCTGACATAATAAATTTTTAAAATTCCTGTGTAGTGTACTTGTTTCAAAAATGGTAAACAAAATTTTAAAGATAATTATCATAGAAAATTTCAAGAAATAGTTCAAAAAGTGATCGAAGACACCCCGTTTTACGGTACCTCGTGAGAACCTTTCCAAATCGCCATCCGAAAGTTCTAGGTATGCTCTAGTTGTTCTCATTACCATGCAATGTAGTTGCCGATTTCAAGTTCCACTACGATGCTTACTGTGTATTCTTCTGAACAATAGTATTCCTCCCACGAAAACGTTTGAGGACATTGCACACTGTAAAGTTAACAAAATTTAATGATTTCACAATTTTTGAACTTGGTTACGTTAGATTTTTAGCGTGATTGTTCAAAATAATGTCTCCTCTTTTCGGCTTCCATCTTTCTCAACTTTTTTATTTATTGATGAATCTTGAAAAAAAGTAAAAGAAGAAGAGAACTACTCAAATAATATGCTGTTAAAATATTCGAAAACTGACCACTAGGAGCTCTGTAAGACAAAACATTGCACCCACATTTTAATTGTTTTTTTTTTCAGACACTTTATGAAACTCAATGACTTCATTAACCACCAACTGAAATTTAAAATATATAACGGGTTGTACGGTGCTAGAATGGACTAAAGCGATAAGAAAAAAATATTCTGACTAAAAAACGTGCTTTCTTTTTTTATTAAAAAAAAAGAGAAGCGAATGTTGTAATTAAGCCAATTTTCAAAGGCATCTATACAGTTGGTTTGAATTAGCGAAGTTTTAAAAACATGTGTATTTGCCCAATGTAGTGGACTGCCATTAAACTATCACAGAAACAGAAGCGTTGCCGAGAATTATTAACTTAAGACATAATATATTAAAGTAACTATATTTAAAAAATAAAGAGCGTTTGATTTTTTTTTTAAAGACCGTGGCGTAGCTAGCGTAGTTGCAACTTCGTTACCGATCAGAACTAGTGTAATTGCACAGAGATCCACATAGATGGAGCTTGGGAGTAGCTTTGCATCTTCAATGTACAAGTTCAATTCTATTTATAGATCAGTACCGGCGCCGGCCACGTCCTCACGGTCTTTGGGGAGGGGGAAAGGATGATTAGTTTAACAATCGTTGGATAGAGACCGTGTTTACCTTTGCGTCTCCACAATTGTCGAGGGAAGGATAGATTTGTGTTAGTGAGGCAGGTTATTTTTAGATCATGGATTCACTGTGGTAAGAGATGCGATCAATAAAAGCGCAGTAGAGACTGCTTTTTATTTTAATTCTAGTGGAGGATAGAAAGAGGCAAGTAACAAATGACAAGGAAGGGGATGGGCCTGGGATTGAACTCCCGACCATCTGCTCAGTAAGCAGAACGGATAACCACTGAGCTATCACGCCACGTCGATAATAATGAGTGTTTGTTACTAATGCTCTTAAACTCAAGATCGGTTGGGACAATCTTGATGGTGTCTTGGGATGATTTATCCTGGGATGTTCTTTTTTCAATGAAGGTTTTTTAAATAAGAAAAAGTTGGAACATTCTCAAGGAAAAGCCAGAAAATTTCGAAAAAACGGCATTTTTCTATACAAATTCTTGTCAAATCACGAGTAAATTATAAGCAAAATCTCGACTTAAAATGTTGTCAATAGGTGGCATTGTAGGCGCACATTTACTTTCCTATTTCTGGCTGATACTTCAATAACACAAACAGATGACGCTGGAGAGGCTTGTTTCTTTTGATAACTGCGTACATAGTTTGCTTTGTTAATTCGAACAGTGCGGTCTCGGTCAATTAACATTCTGATCTGTTATTAATATGCTTCGCAATCTTCATGCACCGAAACGGTATAATGGAACCCGGCTGACTGACGCAGCTATCGAACAATGTGATAGTAGCAATAATTTTGAAAGTGGCCTACAAGGGGGAAGAATGTTCATTTCCGCAAATTCCCTTGAGTTCCAACGATTTGCGATTTTAGTTCAAACGAATTCAATTTTCATTGAAACTTGCATTTGCGATGACAATTTACAGGTCAAAAAGACAGATGCTGGAAATGTGTGACATAAATATAGAAATTCCATGTTTTTCATACGTGGCGTGTTCACAAGTTAGAAAACCATCTTCTCTGTACATTTACGCACCGGAACAGAAATCAAGCTGCGTTATATTGCAAAAATCTGAATTAATCCACTGTTGGTGAGACTGAACCCTTCTTACACTTCACCAGAATAACGAACTCAAATGTGGTACAGGATACATATTTTCATCAGAAATTTCAGGAAGATCCAAGAATATTAGATATGTCAAACATTCAGTTTATAAAATGAACTATTTGTTAATCCTGAACGTATTGTTCATCGATGTGATTAAAATATTGACATTAACGACGACCTATTTATGTTAGTAATATAAAAGAAGAAATTGAAATAATATTTAAAATCGTTGCAGTTCAAAACCGGACACCGGACAAACTGTCAAAAAACGGCTCCAGTTTTCCAACATAGTACACCAATTAGAATGGACAATTTATCACAGATTATCAATAATTTGAAATGACTGACGATTGTCATGTCTGGCTTGCTATATGGAGGTATTCAAAAGTAGTTATGCTAAAAAAAATACGCGCATAGTCGATTCACTTCCGTTTAACGTCAGCACACTACCGCCATCTGTTCAGAATTATTACGCATCACAGTCTGCTCAACAGATGGCGCTAGTTTTTTTTTTTTAAAGTGACGACGATTTGTAGTGGAAAATTTTCAATGTATGTCTGTGATATAAAAGCTAATCAATAAATGGAGAAAGGTTAATATAAAATTATAGAGTTGTCATAACAAACTCACGTTGTTACGTTCTTTGAGGATAATTATTGATGCTGCTGGTCGAAAGTTATTCCAAAAAAATATATGCAAAACTGCCTTATTAAAATGCGCTTTTCTCCAGTAGGGGATAAGAGGGAACAATTGATTTTGTAGATACATGTTCGAACTCTTAGGTTCAAATCAAGCAAATGTTTGCAAATAAAGGAGTAGGGAGTCTTGGAAAACGTATTTGTTTTACATTTCAACCTCTAGTACTTTTTTTCTAGCCATTATCTTGTACCTTCTTTCTGTACGTCGTTTTATGCCCCTAAAGAAATCTTTTCAAAATTTCAAAATTTAAATTGAAAAAAAAAACATAAGAGCAAAAAAAATTAAGGAATGTTTTAAAAACTGTTTAAAAACGATACATAGCTGAGATAGACGTTAACATTATTCAGCAATTTTTTTTTTAAATTAAATAATTTACAATTTTGTATCAAAAAATATTCTTCTTAATCACAACTTCAAAAAGTTTGAATTTTTATAATGAGCATAAGAGGACCATACTAGTCATCACTAAAACCAAAAACTAGATCCCATTTTCGAGATTAAAACCTCCCACAACATCATACTAAAGTTAATAGTTTTAGAGTTATCGATTTTTGTCGCAAAATTTGGCCACTCGTACCATAGTGCCATGATGATAACCACTATCACACTTTGTGAGTGAGCTCAATTCGAACCTTACTGTTGGTTCAAATCGATTCCAAGCGGCCAATAAGCGAAGTTTGAAAACATGTTTGTTTTGACGTTGGACTGCGTCTTGGTTTTCTACACTGGGGTACACTTTCAAAAACAATTCGCATTATGACCGTGACGAATAGTGGTCCGATTTTGAGAGTTAATAACTCAGTCATTTCCCAAAAAAATCTCAAAACTTTTGCACCAATCGATCGGAAAAGTTTCTACGTGACAACTTCAATAAAGAATAATGTTGATTTCGGGCCACAAACTATTGACAAATTCGTAAATCTTAAGCCATGTCTTAAAAAGTAGATAAACCCCTTCAGGCCGAAGGAATCGTTTATGACCCCAAAAGGAAAATGGCTGTATAAAATCACAGACTGAATAAAAGTGTACATTTTTGCCTTGGGCAAATTTGTTCTTTATAAATTGTTCTATCCGAAAAATATAAAAAAATGAGTTCAAGGCCTAATTGACGACCTAGAACATCATGAATATGAAGATGTTCAGCAAGGAAAAATGAATGCCTTAATAATAGTATAAAGCTTGCTTTTACAGTACGGTGCTTACATGCGTATTTATTAAATTTTTGGTGATAAACGTTGTATATTTTTGTATCTCTGTGGGATGATCTAGGTTATACGAAATGCACTTGAACTCGCACTCAGAACTTCAGATCTACAGTTGTAACTGTAGCTTTTTGGGCTACATGAGATTATGATATGTATTCAAACATACTTGATGAACCTTTTGGAAGATCAACAGTCATTATTTGATAACTTTGTAATGTTCTGTGTAATCCAAACTACCCTTGAGTTCAGAACATAAGATCTACAGTTGTAGCAGTAGGTTTTTGTAGTATGCAAAGGAACAATATGTATTTAACAATAATTATTGAAAAGTGTAGAAGGTCAACAGACATTTCCGAATTAATCTTGGGATATTTTAGGTCATCTAAACGGTTTTCAAGTTCAAAACATAAAATCTACAGTTGTAACAGTAGTTTTTTGAGCTATATAAGGTGGCTGTATGTGTTTAAACATAATCATTGAATCTTTTGGAAGGTCAACAATCAATATTTTATAGATTTCTAATCCTCTAGGTCATCCAAATTGTCCTGACGATCAGAGCTTAAGATTTAAAGATGTCTCAGTATTTTTAGGTGATCCAAAGTTACAAAATATATTCAAACATATTCAATTAATATTTTAAAAGATCAACTAACATTTTTAAGCCATATGGCATGTTCTGGGTTATCCAAATTATCCTTGCGGTCAGGACATAGGACCTACAGTTGCAACAAAAGCTTTTGAAACATATTCACTGAATATCTTGGAAGACCAACAGACATCATCAGATAATCTTCTAGGTTATCCAAAATATCCTGGAATTCAAAACTGGTTATCTACACAGTATCTGTAGCTTTCTAGACTAAACAAAGTAACAATATGTCGAGGTGGCGGATCCGTTCCTGCCTTGACCTACCCCGCATGGGAATGTGTGGCAAAAGTGTGTGTGTTTGCTTCGAAATACTGCTACAAAAAGCCCTACGCTCAATTTCAAACCACTTCTATTCAATTTTACTGCATGCCGATAGCTACCGGATCTATCAATACTCTCTCTTCACATTTTTGGTTCTAGCAGCAATTGCTGAATCCTAGAAAGTGTGAGTTGTTAAGTGGAATACCTGTCACTAGAAATGTATTAACTTACTCGACTGTATTCGACTGCTCACGACACTGAAGAAGTCTGCACATTGTAGACGAAATACGCGTATCTGTCAAGATAAGCAATAAAGGTTGTTGGAATTAAATGGAAAATACTTTTTTTTCTTCTAATTTCTAGAAATTGCTGTCCCCTTCTAGGATTGCATGTTGATAAGAAGGATATTTCCAACTTCAACCATTATAATTGATTACTTAATTCATGCATCAACAAAAAACCTGATTAGTTAAATATGTAATTTACCAATTTCAGTAGGTCTTCTGGAAAGTATATTGATATAATGAGATATCTTGAGAGACCACCAAAACTGCCCTTGAGTTCAGAAGTAAGGTTCTTCAGTCGTAACATTAGCTTGGTAACTTATAAAAGGTGACGATATGCATTCAAACACATTCAGTGAATCTTCTGTAAGGTCTACAGTCAATGAATCAGATTATCTTGGGATGTTCAAGTTCATAAAAACTGACTTGAGTTCAGACCTTAAGATATTCAGTAGTAACCGTAACCTCTTGGGCTATACAAAACTACGATAACTATTCAAACATATTCAATGAACATTCTAAAACGTCCACAGACATCTCAGGATGATCTTGTTAGTTTTGTGGGGCTATACAAAGTTAAGTTACATTGTTTGGCATGAATATCTCAAGATTATCTCCTACTGTCTGTTGGTATTTCAATGTATGCCCTTCATTGAATATGTTTGAAAATGGATCATAACATTTTATAGTGGATAAAGCAATTGTTTCAACTGTAGATCTTAAGTTCTGAACTCGGGGGCAGTTTGGCGACCTAGTACATCTAAAAAAAATATATCCTACATTTTTCAATAATTTCTATGTTATTGAGCACCAATTTAATCAGAATACGATTTGGTGTAACATTGCTCATACCATACAACATTATTAAGTTATATTAAAGTTTTATGAAAGCCACTAGAAGTTAATTTGGTTTTATTGTGGCGACAAAAGGTGCCAATAGGTTTCAAATTTTTTGTCAGGTCTATGAGAACCAACGCAGCTTCTTCACAACGATCTTAAACTCTTTCCCAAGTAGCACAACATGTTTCAATAGAGCATAAAAACCTCCTTTGAAACAAATAAGGGTTAGTTATGTTTGGCTGTGTACTTCAAAATCACACACAATTGCAACGGAAAAAGCGCAAGAGGTGGAGCCATTTTGCAACTTGACATTTTTCCTATAGAGTTGCAAAAGAGTTTTGTAAAACTTTGAAATGTTGTAAATCGTGTTGCAAAAAAGGTATTTATTACATTGCGTGATGCAAAACATGCCGGTGTGTCAATTGTATGTTATTTTCAACTTGCATTGTCTACGTATATAAAAAGCATTGATGCAATAACTCTGCAGAAGTCAAAATAATCAACATGTTTTCTGTTGTTCATGTATTTGCGAGGACATTTTATTTAACATGGACATCGTTTTCAACCAAACATAAATAATCAAAATAGAGAGAAGTTAATTCAGCTCAAAACTGTGAAGCAAAGAAGGTATTTTTGAAACGCTTTTAGATGGATGGTCCTATATTGTGTTCTACTTCGAAAAACTTAAACGTCCCTGAATAATTCTTCGAAAATAAAACGTTTTTCTGAGCTTGAAAAAGAAAACAATTGTGTTGAGTTATGGTAACCTTTGAATAAAAAAAAGATTTTTATACATTTGGAAAATAGTAAATCGCTACAGGCTTATATTTGGTACAATTTGTAGATGCATGAGTAAAATTTAAAATACTAATTTTATGTTGCAAAATTTTGGTCATGGCGACAACAAACATACCAAATACACTACAGGCTAAAATAATTATGAATCCATTCTCGACAGTGTTCTTAGATATTATTCCGAGTAGACATCTTGAAGTTCTAGATATCTGAACAATCATGATAGTAGTAGTTTGTATGTGTTTTTTATTGACTTATGCCTGGCTTACTAAAAACTTATAGTTTAAAACTGAGAACTATTAAGCTTATAGCTGCTTTTTCGGATCTATTTAACTTATTGAAAACAGAACGCTTTTCTGGTATTAACAGTAAGACAACCATTTCCAATCCTCCATTAACAAAAGGGTTCCATCTATTGCAACAAACTTTAAGAATAATTTTGAAGTAATGCCATGTTTTTTTATTGCTTGAAAAAAAAGGGACGAGCATTCGAGTGTGGATTCCGTTAAGGGGGGATATTCAGTTAGAATGACCAAAAAAATTAATTTTTTTGCATAGAAAGTTAATAAATTTCCCGTAGAATACGCTACTGCGACCCTTTTTTACCTTCTATATAAATTGAAAATTATTTCAATATTTAATAATTAATTATGGAAAAATGTGATTAAATGTTGGAAAAAATATGGTTTTTTTTCAAAAAAGTTACGTAAAAAGTGCAAATTTTCTTTTTAATTTTTTTCATTCAAATCTACTAACGGTTAATGTAACTAATGTATTTTTTTTGGGTTAGCAGCTTTCAGATCAAAACTGCGACGAGGAGAGTCGGCACAAGGAAAATACAACGACTCTTTCAACGCACTCTAACGGTCGCCATTTTGTTTAAACAAATTTTAAAAAATATTTTTGTATACTACTTGAATACACTTATAATTGTAAAAAAAGTTTCGATTGATTTGAGTGAAAAATTTCCCTTGAAAAATAATTTTCAAAAATGAGTTTTTTTTCTCGTTCTTACTGTATTTCCCCCCTTAAGAGATTGAAATAAAATCAATAAATAAAATCGTGGTGTTATCAAATTTTTCGTACATTTGAAACCTAAATTGTTTGAATATCATTAACCGTAGTTTTGGACAAGATCATAACAAAATTATTTCAAATGTTAAAAAGGGTTATTTGAATTACGTGAAAGAACTGTTTTTTTTTAAATGAAGTATTTGTTTTTGTGTATTTGTGCTTAAAATTTAAAGTGCCTACAAATTCAATTATTAAATAATTATATTTTTAAATTATACGATTTGTTATTAAAATGAAATGTGGGGCAGTAAATTTCCACAATTCAGTTTTCTAGTAACTGTTTATATACGTTTTGAAAAATTAAACAAACTCACACAAACCAAGTGGTGATATTTGTTAATGTATTTGTCCAAGTATTATATGATTTTTTATCATTAATAAAAAAAAACACAATACATTAAAAAAAAATTAAAAATACAATACATTGAAATTAATCGTAGAATTCTTGCTGCACTTCAGCATACAAGTTATTAAAGTATGGCCTGTGAATTGTTTGTCATTTCTATGATTTGTACGTTTAAAATTTTAAAAGGTGACACAAATTGGAGATGATGGTTGTCAGTTCTGTATTTTTGTGCCCTTCACATACTTCACGCACTTGTGAATAATATTGTGAAGATGTACCTATTCCTTTGTTAGCATTGTAAGCTTGTTGTTTATATTGATAAAATATTTGCCTGTTTGCAAGTGTTCTGAAAACAATTTCACTATTTGTGAATGGACATACACTGGTACATTACTGGCGTAATTTAAAACACATCTTAACAAAATTCATTAATTAAAGAGGCATTTTGTTTTAATAGCGTTAATTCAAAACAGCTGATTTGCATTACTTGCAACTAGCAATCTCACTACCGTTTTATCAATGTTGGCATAATGTAGCAAATTTATTTGTAAGAATTAGTAAGGGCAGCCAAAACAAGAAAAGCTCTTTGCGAGATCCTTGTAAAAAAGTTAAATAATGTTGGTCACTACCATAAGAATAATATCTTCAAGAAATTGCATAATGAGCAATTCAAGCCGTTTTCGGTGTGAGGCCTCTACAATAATATCAACTTCTAGAGATCAACCGTTTGCCATCCATTTGAGGCAATATCAAAAAACATTCGGTCGGTAGTGTACATTTCATTCCGAATTATTTCATTCGTAATCACTGTCATGGTGTTGTGGCATAGAACGTTTCAAAAACGTTACATTATTTAATGATTTTATGTTCTGTTCTCATTACGTCGTTCAGGTTGATAAATGATACAAAAGCGCAACGACCTTTGAACATTCTCGCAATATCATGTACGACGAATGATTTTCATGTATTATATTTGCTGGAACTACGTAGCAAAATACATTTTGAAAACCTAACTATCAGGACCCTTCATTGGAACAAGAGTGTACCTTTTTTTGTCTTGTTGCACTGAAGGTCTAAATAACTTCATTATAAGCATCAAATAGCTGATACAAATAAAAAACGAGGAGACTACCTCGTCCACCTAGTTGAACTCAAGTTCTTATTATTATGAAAGTGTCTTGTAATCTTAGGCAACTTTGATGCCACAGAGAGAATCTCCTGCATTTACATAAACTCTAATGCAAGGTTGAATATTATGATGATCTGTTTAGAGTATGTTATGCAATATATATGATTTTGTTCACAATAAATGTTGCATCTGTTGCTTGGAAGATTAAAAAACTAATTGATTTTAACATAATTATTGACAGATAAATCATTCTTGAGTTGAATCTTAATTTGTGAAATGTTAATAATACACGCATATTATGTCCCCTCAATGTGTCATGATAGTTTCAAACTACTATTTCCATCTCGAGAGCATAATTAATTATAAGGTTCGTTGCAATTTGACTGGGACTAGACTGCAATCATTCATCTATGTTGCACACTAATTCAATATTAAACTCAGATCCATTCTACCTATAAGAGAATCGTGTATGCAACGACATGTTAAAATTTACATAATAGCAAGTTAACAAAGACAAATAGGTCTTGACTAACTGCAACGTTTGTTTTGAATTATTCCAGCGAGACATTTGAGTAACATCAACGCAATATCTAGTATCTCGTTATACGTGAAATAAACTCTGCTGTAACTTGTATGTTTTTTGTTACTGTAAATTTTCTAAAATGAAACATGAAAACTATGTGTTGAATTTAAAAGATGTTTCGTGTGCTGCTTGGGTTTCTTCTAAATTTCTGTTTAGTCCTATCAAAGTTTTTATTTGGACTTTATGAACCCGTAAAATGCTGTTTTGAAATGCCGTTTTAGGATTCATTCATATTATCATATTATGGTCAGTTGAAAAATCATTTCAAAACCATTTTACCACCAGTAAATGCATGAAACGGCAAATTGACACTAAGGGAAGTCACCAATTGACCAAATAGTTTTATAGTAGCCATTGCGAAGATTAATTGGCTTATAGGCAAAACTGTGATTTCATCCAATCGCCATATTGAAATATAGGAAATCGTTGAAATATGGAAGTACACCAGATTTTAAATTAAATGCAAATGAAGTGTACATCAGAGACCAATTTTGGCATTCTTTTAGATAACCTTATTGAATTCCATAATTTTTCAGGAAATTCAGGTTTTTTATCATCATTTATCGAACATATTTGTTTTTGTTGTTGTAAAATCACATAATATTCCGGCTCTTACCGTGCCAATATTCAGCATAAAATTAAATGCACATATAATTTGAAGCATAGTACGCCATACAAAAGTCAATTTGTTTTGGATATTTTTCCCTCAAACAAAATTTCACGCAACACTAGAAATTTTTTCTTAGATATTTTTGACTGTTAAATAAATTAGAACAGCAGAAAATCGAACAAAGCAGCACAACAAAAACCAATCATGACATCGCCGTTAGGTTTGAAAGCTGAGGCTATTTGGCCGTATGCTGGTTTGCATGGCAGCCAGTAGGTTTTATGAAGGTTTTCAAGTGGCCATAACATCTTTCACTAGAACATTTTCAAAATCTGTATGGTCTTATAAAGGTTTTATCAACTTGTTTTCACAACCATCTATAGAGTGGGCTGCTTTGTAAATATTTTGGCTTTAAAGATGCATAGAGGAGGTGTTGGTGTGGTCAAAACGGTTTTGAATGTAGTTTTATCAACAAAGACGGGAGAAGTGCTATATGGCTGGAATAAAACTCAAATTGTTACTTGGGAATGGCATGTATAGTAACGCTTGTGATTTTAAGCCTGAGAGGGTTAATTCAGAGAATATTGCATTGTACAATCTGAATGGCTTAAATTGAGTGGCGTAGTCCTACGTAATCATTCCGAGCAACCAGATGAGGCTGTACTTTGTAGATTTTTTGAGTACAATCTTTATTTGAGAAAATTCAACTCGGATAGACAATTAGACAAATCAAAAACCACCCTCTGATTTTAGTCGATGCTTTCGATTTGCTGACTTGTCTATCCCAGTTCTGTTCACTTACATGTTTACTACCTCCTCCTCTGACAAAAGTGAGTAGATAAAGACCCGGAATTGGGTTAAGTTGGCCGTGTATGTCTTGATGCGATATATACCGATTCTTCAAACTTTTGTGAAAAATTTCCAGCACAATTTTGAGTTGAGTTGATTTATCTCTATATTGACAAATAAAAAATATGTTGTTTATAAACCATGGCTTGATTTTACTGTGCCCAAACCTCAGTCCGATACGTTGTGTAACCAAACCTCCGCTGGCCGAACTCGAAAAGCAACATTCATTCTTAAACAAACAACCTTTATCGGACTTACGCAAAGTGATTCATCATGCCCCGCGACGCCAAACAACTTTCATCGAAACACGCGAGCATCCCTCCCTCATCATGCTCGAAAACTAACAACCCCCTCGTCCAACCAACCAACCAACCCGAAATCTGAAGCACTGTTGTTAATCGATCATCAACAAATTTCGGATAACCACTTGGATCGCCCGAAGAAATACAAACACGACGACAGCCGACAGACAGGTTGAATGACATACCCCGCACATAACGGCGTCGAAGATGACCGAAACGCAAACGGATGAACACGATAATCGGTTTATCGCGTTGAATCATAATGCTTTCGAAGCAACATCGACACCCCATTCGGCCACACGGCGAACGACGTCGGTCGATTGGTCGGTTGGAGTGAGGCAGCTCGTAAAACTGAAAAAGTGTGGCATCCAAATTCAGAAGAATGTGGTCGTCGCGTGTCGGAAGTCTGAAACCGACCCCGATCGTCGATGCTCAATGCAAACACTCTCCTCTAATGACTCGCCGACGCCGCCGTTGGGCTAGAATGTCTAATTGACGCTATCCTTCCTTGAGAGTAGTGTTTAACCTCCAATTTGGAGAGCGATGATGAAGATCGATTGATTGAGATTGGTGGAGTACCCACTTGGGCCGTTTTGAAGAAGACGGTGATGAACAACGCGGATCATTTTCGATCGATGATATAATCCTCCGCTGTCATATTGGGCATGCGTTTGTTTGACAAAACGATTCCGAGGTTGATCGGACTGTCGGATCTGTGTCGTCTGTGATGGAGGAAAAGTGCAGGAATGGAGCTTTTCCCTTTTGGCACTGATTGACTCGGCAACGGGGCACGGGGGGAAATGACTTCCTCATTGCGACTTAACGCTTCAATCCGCGCCGGAGAAAACCAAACGACCCAGCTAATGAATGCATTTGCACGAGTCGATTTACCTACATACCGGAATCGCAAAATCGCGATGAGATTAGCGTCTGGTCGTCGTCGTCGTCGTCGTCGTCGTCGTCGTCGTCGTCGCCTGAGGTGGTTCGTCGACCATGTCGTTCACAGGGATGAAGTTCTGCTGCGCAATTTGCAATAACGCACACATGGCAGTTTATTACCGATGAATTGGCAAATATTGTCTATTAACTTCGCGTAACAGTTTGTCTAGGAGTAAGTGATAAAATTACATCGTGTCAGTAAATCGAAGTACGAAGACCTCGAGGTTGCAAATATGCGGTGCGGATTGTGTCCATGCCGAACGCATCTCGTAACGCATCTCGCAGCATGAGGTGGTTCAATAAAACGCGATCGACGATGGCTAACCTGGGGATCGAAATAAGGAAGCTTCTCGGGTGCGCATTGCTGGCTTGGATGATGCTTAGATGAAATATGCTTTACAACCGGTTTGGTTTGCTTCTGTCAGGGTGCAATCAGATATTGCCTGCGCTTGTTATCGAGGCTTTACGTCATGGCACTGGTAGTTCCTTGATGTTTACGTTCTATGGTTGGATGAGGGAGGTCAACCAGTGGGTTCAGTTCGCCAAGCTCGAATTGCAAGGAATTCAATGAGCTACCTGCGAACGAAGAGCCTCGTTATCTCATATCTGTTGGGTAAATGCTGGCGTTTACTTGCGTGGTTTCTACTTTTATTTGACTAATACGGTACATTATTGGCGCAACCCGTGGAATCAAAATGAAGGCGCGAATATAGCTGAGCATGTTGTTTTCCAATATTTAACGACATCTGTGCAAATAGAAATGAGGGTAATTAGATTAAGTGGTGTAAATTTTCCAAATGACGACCATGCGTCAAAATCCTCTCGACTAGAGTCATCAGTTGAAATTATAGTTTAGCATAAGCATTAGCATTCGCATTAGCATTGACGTTTCCACACCTCGTGGATGGAGCTACCTTAAGAAGACACGGGGAACTCACGTATCCTTCAGTAGATATCAAAAGAAAAGAGAAATGAATAGTAGGAGTGGATTGTTCAACAGACTGCCCTGTTTGGTGTACAGAACAATTTTATTTTAATTTATTTTTATTTTAAAGGATGTTGGGAGCATCTAGTCTAAAAGGATTTAGTGATGCTCCATTTTTCTTCAGATGGTTGGAACTTTTGCATTAACAAAAGTCCTATCCCTGCTTGACTTATGGTTATAGCGCCATTACTTGCTCTCTGAAAAGAGAAGACTGCCTGGAAAGAGAAGAATGTCTGAGAGTATAGGAACGGGTGGTGAGAGACAACATACCAAATTTTGTGGGTTACAGTAACAACATTGCATTCTTTTAATATACAGGTTTATTTGTGATTACATATTTTTAGTTTTTGCTATCTAAATCGATAGATTCTTCTTTTTTGTAGATTTCTTCTATTGTTAATTCTACTTTTTCCCTATCTATTGCAAGTCTTTTCGGATCTTCAAAGCTCATCTCTTCAAATTTATACATGTTTTGTTGTTTAGTATCTATAAACGTAATGGAAGGTCACCCTCTTTTTTTTGTATTTTTTTTTATAGTTGGCTGCTAATTTTAGAAGGTGTGTATCATCCATCCTTAAGATGTGAGTCCAATACCTCAATTGAAGGACTTTTGTTTTTTTTTTGTGATGGCTTCTCCTTTCAAAAATTCTTTATGATTAATATTTTCCTCACTTGTACAATTGAGCTCGTTTACGATTTGACGTTCATATTTCCTTGGGTTCCGTAAAACATCCTTTGGTATAGAATTTTTTAACTTGTATTGACGGGTTGTTTTCTTTAATAAAACATTGCATTGATTTTGATGCTTTACCAGCTTTACTTCACCAGTTTTTCGCCGTCTTTGGTCTACACAGTCTATCTGTGATAGTAACACCAAGGTATGTTAATTTTGAGGAGACTGCATGCACTACATTTTTTAAAATTAATTGTTTAGGTGCATGTCCTGAGGGTGTTCTTTTAAAAAGTTGAAAATTGGAATGGGTTAATATTAGGTTTACAGTTTCTTAATGTTTTTGGAAAACTGGCAAAAAAATTTCCAATTGCTCCTTTGATTTTGCGATTAAATGGATATCATCCGCGTTAGCTAAAATTATTGGGAAACTGATTCTGCATGCTTGGTCCAATACAAAGAGATCTACTAACTCCTTCTCTGCATTTTTTAGAACATTTTCAATAATAATATCGAATAAGTATGGAGAAAGCGGACAGCCCTGCTTTTTGCCCATTGAGGTATTAAGTGAGAACCGCAATAAGGCCCAAAATATATAGAAAAGATCTCACCCAATCATCATCAAATTCCAGGATGGCATATCGATCCTCGCAGAAGGAGATCATTTTTTGAGCTTGTCATGTCAGTATGACTACAGGTGACGTTTCTTACTGACTGTAAAATCGGATCTTTCCGTCTGACCGAAAATGGTAAGAAAATGTAGCCCTACTCTAATGACACGTCTGATGACTGTAAGCGGATTAGCCTGCAGCCACTTTATCCTAACACACTTTACTTCCCTACTGTATCGGTACAGCTTTTCACCACTTTCTGTTAGCTTCTTCTTATGGCTTCTGCTAAATTTTTCACTCGAGGTCAAATTCGAAAACGAAGTGTACGGAAAATTGAAGATGGAATTTAAAACGGTCCCTACATCGTAATTTTGTAAGGCTATTCCAAAGCTTCCGGCTAACTGCCGTACGGCCGTTCGTCAAGGCGTGATCTATTCCAATGAGATCGAAACACTGTACTTGAATTTGGAGAACATTGCCAAATGCTAGCAACCGGATCATCACTTATTAACTTCACTAAACTCTTCCTGAATCTCATCAGATGAGATTATAGTTTAGGGTCAGAAATTGAACATCAGTCAAAGTATATTCATGTTCTTTGTTGCAATAATAGTTTGCGATCGCAGCAAGCGCTGCCCACGGACGGTTGAATTTTCATGATTTTTCTGGCGTTGCACAGTAATTGTGAACATTCGAATTAAATTTCTTCTCACAATTGTTTTTTTACCAGTGATTTCCATTCAAAAAGGATGATGTGAAACAGCTTACCGAATATACAGAGTATAAATGACGGAATCCACGCCAAATGATTGATAGAACAAGCTATATGGTCGTTGATTGGAATGAGATTTCGCACGGGCTTTCGATGTCGGAAAATTATCATTTTCCACTGATAGAAAAAAATATGCTCGAGTTAGTTTTGAAAAGGTCGTTAGTGCTTTTGCATAAGTTTTATTCAAACAAGTTTTACTCGAAAACTATTGATTCTATGAAAAGACTGTCTGAAAATGATTTGTAGGGAGCTAATAGGGGTTTATGGAGAGAAAAGTGAAAACTTGTTAAAAAACCTTAAATTTAAAACAAAATCAAAATGCATAATTCAACGCATCATAACATTTCACTTAAGAGAACTATTCGGAATCGAGCATAACGACGGGAAGGACACTTAGCGCTATCGAGAGCAAACACCGAGTATGGCAGGAGAATATTTGTGTATATTGACAGCAAACTGTACAACGAACATCCACCGAGATGTAAAAATGTTCTTGGTCCATACAAGTTCAAGAATAGAAAAATAGAATAGAGAAAACACTTGAAGGATCAAATCCCCAGGTATCTTCCTTAAAAAATGCCAGGCCATACCAAGGGTTTTGGACTTTTTCTGGTGAACTCCAGCCTTTACAACACTCCGTCATCGTCAAAGCCAAGGGTATTGGACTTCGGTCTGGCGGAAATCAGCGTTCTATCAGGTAAGATAGAGTTGTATATGTCTGGCCGAAGCCACCAATGGTACTGCGCCCTGATGTCCTACAAACCTTCCAGTTTTGCAACCTTTACCACACTCCGTCATCGTTACGTGGATTCTGGAAGGCCGAGCTCTTCATCAGTTCCCCGTCAGCCGTACCAAAGGTACTGAACCTCGGTCCGGTGAAAACCAGCTCTATGTCATCTCTGCAACCTTCACAACACTCCGTCATCGCTATGTGGTTCTCGAAACGACAAGCTGTTAATTAGCTTCTTGCCAGCCTTCTGTTAGGTAATTTAGAGCTGTATATGTCTGGCCGAAGCCACCAATGGTACTGCGCCCTGAAGTTCTTAAAATCTTTCAGCTCTGCATCAATCACTACACTCCGTCATCACTATGTAGACGAGCTGCCCATCAAATCTCTGTCAGTCATACCAAGGATGCCGGACACCGGTCTGACGACTATTCATCAGATTTCTGTCACCATGCACAACTATCGGTCATTTAAAGCCTTATGCATTAAAGAATCAACCATGTTTCCTGTTAGTTTTTAAGCCCTAGATTTAAGCTACATTTCGCACTTCCTTAAAAGAGTTAAAACTCACTGAAAGTGCACTCTGTTGTATTTAAAGTTTTAAAACATACGAAGGTTTTGTGCCTATGGGAGAAGAGGCTTTCCTAAAGCTTCACTCCAACGGGTTTTCCTTCTGCAAAAATAAAAGAAATAAAAAAAAATGCATATCCTAATTTTTTAGCTAAATTTTTAACAGCAAAACTACACATCTAAACGTAGTAGGTTGTACTTTTTGTACAGGTTGTACTCGAGCAAAATACATAGACAGAAATGATCACCTTTTTTACTTAACATGTTTTATATTTCCATTTGTTTGTCTTAAATACTATTTTTTTACATTTTAAGTGTTTTAGCCCTTGGGCTCTTCAGCTTTGTTTAATTTTATGTGTTTGGTGTGTTTAAAGTGTTATGTGTTATACATGAAATTTTCTGTTTAGCCCTTGGGGCATTGTTTGTTAAAATTTGATAACCTACCTAATCTACAACTAAAATTACAATTTGAAAATCCTAGGGGTGGGGAACCAGATTCCGGATGATCTGGTGATCCGATGTCAGGCAGCGTGCCCTGTACCGATTGATAGACTCACTAAAGCGATCGTCGAGCATTTTTATCTCGGCCAGACGGTGGACCTCAGATGTTCTTGTCCTCGGAGGGGTGTTTAGGATCATCCTGAGGAACTTATTTTGGACACGCTGAAGTTTCAGGTGATGTGTTTTTGCGCAGCTCTCCCAGATTGGCATGCCGTACTCGATGACTGGAAGTATGATTTGCTTGTAGACAGCAAGCTTGTTTTTCAGGGATAATGTAGACCTTCTGTTGATCAATGGGTACAGTAGCTTCAACAGAACGTTACACTTTGTGACCGTTTTGTCAACCTGCTCCCTGAAAATAAGCTTGCTGTCTATGGTAACGCCAAGATAGACAGCTGATTTGGCCCATTCCACCGTTGTGTTGTTGAGGCTTATTTTACAATCCTCAGGCGGAACAAGTCTGGGAGAGTTGGAGTGTGGAAATAGGATGACCTGGGTCTTCGCCGCATTGATACAGATCTTCCATTCGGTGAAGTATTCAGACAGAACATTCAGGCTTCGCTGCAGTTTCGCTGTAAGCGCTCTTATTACCCTACCATTGTGGACGACTGCGGTATCATCGGCGAACAACGACAGAGATCCATTTTCAGGGAGCGGGGGTATGTCCGAGGTGAATAGGTTGAACAGAAGTGGACCTAGTATACTTCCCTGCGGAACACCGGCGGAAATCTCCTGTGCATCAGAAACTGCACCTTGCAGCGAAACTCGGAATGTTCTGTCCGACAGATAATTTTTAATTATCTTCACCAGGAAGATGGGAAGATTGTATCGATGCAGCTTGTACACCAAGCCATCATGCCACACGTTATCAAAGGCCTTCTCGATGTCGAGAAGTGCCATGGCAGATGATTTTGAAACAGACTTGTTCCGTCTGAGGATGTTACTGACTCGATTAAGTTGGTGAATTGTCGACCGACCACGTCGGAAGCCAAATTGTTCGTCGAGCAAGATGTTCAGCTCGTCGGCAGATGAGAGAAGCCGACGGTGAATCGCTTTCTCAAAAAGTTTTGATAGTCCTGAGAGAAGGCTGATGGGCCTATAGCTCTTGGAACATGAAGGATCTTTCCCAGGTTTCTGGATGGGAATGACTTTGGCTGACTTCCAACACGAGGGGAAGTAGCTAAGTCGGAGGCATTGGTTGAAGACCATCGCCAGATGGTTATAGAACTGGTGGCTCAATTGCTTGAGCTCCAAGTTCATGATATTATCGAAACCTGGGGCCTTCATGTTCTTAGCCGCTTTGATATAGGTCAACAATTCGTCAGCTGAGACCTCCAACTCTTCCGAGAAGTCATTGGGACTTTGGTGGATGTTGTTTACAAGCTCGCTAACGGCAGCTTCGTGTGGACTGACGATGTTTAGTCCAAGATTGTGGGAGCTGACGAAGTGTTGACCTATCTCAACAGCCTTCTCTGCAGGAGTAATTAAGCGATCCGTGGAGAGATTGCTGTCAAGTGGGATCAACGGTGGAATGGGTCTTGGCTTAGTTTTTAAGATTTTTGTCAACTTCCAGAACGGCTTTGCACAATCTGGGAGAGAGCGGATCTTGTCGGAAAAATTGTTGTTTCTGAGGTCCACCATTCTGGCCTTAATAATTTTAGTCATCCGATTGCAATGACTTTTTAAAGTAGGCAAACCAGTTCGCTGGTATTGCCGTCGGGTAGCGTTGCGCAATTGAATCAGTTCTTTGGTGGGTCTATCAATGGGTACAGAGTCACTCACCTGATCTATTACCGGTACATGTTGATCCCGGGCCTCGGAGATCGCTTGCTCGATGCTCTGCAGCTGCCGTTCGATGTCATCAACCGAATCAAGGCGCATATCGAAATCGATGTTGTCGTCAACGTGTTGTCGGAACCTCTCCCAACTGGCGCGATGGTAGTTCCGTCTGGTAATACGATGCCGGTTGACCGAGGAGCCAACTTCGGCCACCACCGGATAGTGGTCCGAGCTGAGCTCCTGGTGTGCGATCGGCTGGGCGATGTTGTTTCCCATGTTGGTGAGGAAGATGTCGATTGTTGAATGGACCCCGGATCTGCTCAACCGGGTGGGAGTATCCGGGCCCAGGACGGTGTAATGTCCCTCTTCCAGGTCTTCCTGCAAAATTATTCCGTTCCGGTTCCGCCGGGTGTTCCCCAGGTTTCGTGTTTTGCGTTTAGGTCGCCGGCGATGATAAATTGTCCCTGCCTCCGAGTGAGCTTGCGAATGTCGTTCCGAAGGACCGTTGATGTTCCGTTAGCGGTGCTGGCTTGCTTGGGACAATAAGCCGCGATGATGGTGATAGGGCCGATAGCAGTTTCGATCTCGACTCCGATGGCTTCGATGGACTGCAGCTGGAAGCTCGGAAGTAGTTGGCAGTTGATGTTGTAGCGCAGGGCGATCGCAACTCCTCCTCCAGTAGAGCCGCTACGATCAAGTCGTACAATCCGATATCCAGGGATGGAAATGTTCAGTTCCGGCTTGAGATGTGTCTCGGTGACGATGGCGATGTCGATGACCTTCCTGTTAAGGAAGTCACCGAGCTCAGTCGTTTTGTTCCGGATGGAACAAGCATTCCAATTAACGATGCTGATGGTGCGTTTATGGTCCATGCTTGCACAGGAACTTCATCGTCACGGATGTGGCGGCTTTGAGCTGTTCCTCCTTGAGCGGCAGGAACGTAGTTGGCGGTAGAGCTCTTGAACGAACTCGACCATTTGCTCCGAGTCGTAGAGCTGTCCATCGACGTGTGGTTGCGTGGAGGTACTGCGATTCGAATTGCCCCAGCCTGGAGGAGGAGCTGGGTTGGGGGCGGCGGCGGCAGCCGCGAATCGTTGCTGAACGGATGGTGGTGGGCGGTTTGCTTGGCGATGGTTCAATGGAACCGGTGGTAGATTCGGCACTTGGTACCGGAGCGCCGGGAAGTTCTCCTCGTCCATTCGAGGTGGCGTGCGGCGTTGGCCAGGCCGAGACTTGGTGGACGCCTGCTTGCGGATGGCCAAATACTCCGCTCGTTTGGGACAGGCTCGGTTGCTGCCTTCGTGGTTAGCACCACAGTTGACGCACTTTGATGAGGCACCTTCTTCCATCGGGGCACAATCCATCGTGCTGTGCGCTCCGGCACACTTTCCACACCTGGGCTTCATGTGGCAGTTTCGGGTCCCATGACCAAACGCCAGACACTTACCGCACTGTGTCACGTCTTGCTGTTTTGGGCGGTACCGGTCCCACTCGATGATGATGTTGGAGATGGCCCGTATTTTCTTGAGATCGTCGATCGTGACGGAACCCTTCTCTAAATGGACCAGATACAGTTGGTCCCGGTGGTTTCCTTGCTGCTGACGTCTGATGGCGAACACCTTCAAAGGTTTCAATGACAACCGCCTGCAGCTCGGCAAAGACGTATTCCGGAGTGTAATCTGGGAGGCCACGCAGAATCACCTTCATCGGCTTGTTTCCGGGAACATCATGCGTAAAAAACTCATGTTGCTTGGCGATCAGATGAGCGCCAGCAGCACGGTACTCAGCTTCAGTCGAGCACATTATCTTTATGCCCGTACTGCACAGCTTAAACATCGGAGTTAGTTTAATTGCTGCAAGCTCCGTCTTGAGCGCAGCAATGTTCTTCGACGTGGTGAAAAGCGGCGGGATTCTCACCTTCTTCGGTACCTCCTGTACCGGGAGCGCAGCAAAACGATTGCTCGCTAGTAAACGGGCGTTTGGATCCGATGTGTCGGCGTCGTCATGCCGTTGCCGCTTGGAGCAGCTCGGTGTGCTTGCGGGAGCTGATGCCGCCGGCGTGGTTGTCACCACGTGTTGGTTTTACGACCCATTGCGACGGCAATAGGTCGAGCGGAAAAGGTTGCACACGCTGGCAATGTTTCCCTTTGGCTTGCCAACGCTAGCAAGTTGGCAAGAGCTGGCGAAATATCACGAGCCGGGCGCGCAATCGCGAGAAAGCGAACGAGAGGGAAACACGAGAAACAAAACTTCGAACCGAGAGAGCGAAAAACACGTCCGTACGTGTCGCTTGAACGAACTGGAATGATTCAATGCTGCCATTGAAATGATCACCAAGAATTTAAGTTATGGTGGATATTTTTGAAACACTCAAGGTAAGTTTATTCAACCTCCTCTCCTTGGCTGAATGATCGCATTTTGAACTTAACGCTACCCTCTTCAAATACTGTGCAACACTCTGCACCATTTTGTTTGTTTCCTGTTGTCCTGTACGACCATTGCTCTGATCTGTTGTGGTATACCCCTGTTTGTTTTTGCATCAGTTCAGGACGTCATGTTACCATCAATAGTAATTACCGTTCACTGATTATGCAAGATACTCCAATCTGGTATGATTCTCAGAATAAACTCAACCACCACATTGAGATTTTCCATCCAAAT